>JANAVB010001599.1:1122778-1252778 GCA_029216955.1 Iris pallida | reverse complement strand
ACCTAGGTTAGACTAGTTTTGACCTTGGTTGGCCACAGTTGACTATTTTGACCAAAAGTCAACCGTAGCCTAAAATTGACTAGAACTGGACCGAAGTTGACCAGTTGACCCAAAGTCAACTTTAGTCAACGTTAGTCAAGTTTGACCTAGAGTTGACCTAGGGTTGACCAGAGTTGACCAGTTGACCAAAAGTTAACTATAAGTCAACCATTGACTTAGATTGACCTAGTTTGACTTGCTTTGACTTGCCTTGACCTAGTTTGACTTAGTATGACTTGATTTTTCTTCCAAACCCTTATATTGATACAGTATTCCATCTATAGGTCCTCGAGGCACTGTTCTTGGACTCAGTCGACTTATTTATCACATGGCAGGCGAGTACATTCTCTGATAATATTTCTGTTTTATGATATCGTCTATGTTTCTTGTATTTAGTGTAGATATCCTTGTTCTCTTGACACATTATTCACATGGATTGGTTTTTCTCTGGATCCCGTCATGAGATGTTATTCCTCGCTTTTCTTGGTATATCTTGTGCAAGTCTTTCTTGTTCCTTGTGCATTGTATAGACACGATTCCTGCGAAGGCTAGCTACCCTCTCAAAGAATCGTACGTCATGATGTGTCATGGTTGGATCCACTATACTAGTCGGGGGAATGGGGAGTATTGGGGTAGATATGTGGTCAAGCCTATTGTGCACCTATTGTGCATAGATTGATTGTGAGTGTTGATCATACCCCCCACGTATGGTTAGCCAGGCCTGTTACTATTGTACAATGTCCCAAGCCGGCCACATATTATAGCTAGTACTCACACACCTAGGTAGATGATTCTCAATTCTTGTACATGCCATGATCAGTTTTACTTGCCTTGTTCTAGCTCTAGATTTACAGCTTACCTTGCCATGATACTCGCATATATATTTCATGATTTCTTGTATATTCTCTCTATTTACTGATACATTTTCAATATCGTCTAACTAGAACTGTTATTTGAGTTTTATGCTCGTTCCAACCTGACTGAATTTGTTGAAAATATTTTATGAGTAGTTGTGCCCTCAGTTTTGGACTGCATGATGTTGCTAGCTGGGGTGGTTCTCGGTATTTTTTACCGTGAGTGTCTCTCAGGAGTTCTAGGTCTGGTAGTTATTTAGTTTTGTTATTGTTTCTCTCTGTTTTATTCTTGTCTCATATGATCCTTGTAGATTCTAGTTGTTCTAGTGATATTGTTATTATTTTTTGTCTTATCTTCCTTAGTTTTCGTAATGTGACATGAGTACATTTCTAGTTATGGATCCTTAGATATTTTAGTTAGTATAGGGTACTTGACAGCGCTCTACCGTCGATACTGCGGCGTAGGCTGGGCGTGGCCCACGTATTCGTATCCGTATATCCGGGTGCGGGTCGTGACACGTTTTTGTAGTGGCCCACGCAGGTCAGTCTTTGCAAATTAATGCGAAGTCGTGGTGGTACTTGAGCTTATCTGTACTACTACGAGCCTGCCCTAGGATTAAGGTTGAGTAATAGAATATTTTAGAATTTTGGTACTCAGTCACATATTAGGAACTCTCGGTAGATTCCAGAGATGACCCCTGAGAATCTTATTCAAAAGCTTTTCAAATCTTTTTCCACTAGTTTCTATTCGTCTTGATTTTTGAAATATTTGTCCGTATCAAACCTTATTCTTTCTTGGGATGAGTTATGGATCCCAGAGGGAAGGTATAAGTTGAACTTATATATCTTCTAGGTTGAGACGAGAATATGATTTGCCAGTCTCATATCAGGTTGAGATTGTTTTAGATTATATTCTAGAACTTTCAATCTTAACCTAGATTGTACCTTTGGGACTTATCCTGAGAACTTTTACTAAACCCTGCCTCGGAATCTGTTTTCGCTAATTTCTATTTACTTATCCTTGATTCGTTGTTGAATTTTGAATCTTGGTGTTCATTCGTTGTTGACTTTGACTTTGTATCTAAGATCAATTTTTATGAATTGAGTTAAGATATTCTGATAAACATATTCGATGAGAACGATAAATGTCTAATTTATTTATGGAGTTTAGAATTTATCGCAGTCATACTAGCTAGCACGACAGGGACGTGGAACCTGATGTTGGTTATACTATCCTAGTTATGGAATTTAGATTTTCTTGCAGCCATACCGGTTAGCGTGGTAAAGAATCTAGATGACATAATTATAGGGTGTATACCATAGTTATGGACTCCATCGTTTCTTGCAGCTATGCTTACTGGCGTGGCAAAAATTCTGGCAAAATGATTCTGGATAGACGTGTATGGTTATCAGACTGTATTTTAAATCGGATCACTTTGTTATGATCGGATGAGCAAGAACAAATTCGTATCATCATTCTTCTCCGTCTTGGTTAACTCTGTCTATCTACAGCCTAACTAGGATTTTCTCGACATTATTATTTTGTGTTCCATCTTTCATATGATTTGACTAAACTCTTCTTCGCTAGCCTCTTGGGTAATTTTTTTTGTCCTTTCCGATAATTGTTGAAAGTGCCTCATGGGTTGATTTAGGAAAGTTTCAAAATGTATATCATCCTTGTATTACGGGATCGAGAATTTGCATCCAGAAAAATACTGGCGAGGCATGACTTCGGATAACGGCATCATGGTTAAATATATTTCTCAAATTCTACTTGGACCACTCCCTAAGCATTTTGACTAACATCTTCTCCTTTATTTTGCAAAAATTGTTTGGAAATATTTTACGGATTTAGCCAAGTTAAGTTCAGGAACCTATATTATCTGGCGTGGCAGCTGTACACTGTAGCCATCCATTGTATTATGGAACAAGGAAGTTAATCGCAGCCAGATGCACACTAGCGCGATAGTAACTTCATGTGACATAATTACGGAGGTATATGGTTCTTGTGTTTTACTTTGACTACGTCCTATGCATCTCATTTGGCCTCGTACTATTCTTAGAAATATTTCGACAATCTTTCATGTCTTGCTTGACCCTTACCTTGTCTGAATATTGATATGGATTGTTAGACCCAGTCTTAGGCCATTGTTACCTTCTATTTTTGATGATTGGATAGCCAGACCTTGTTAACAGATTCTGTAGTGTAACTATAATATGTTATTATGTGTGATTGTGATGAGTATATTTTTTCTAGGGATTTATTGGGTTAAGCTTATAGGACAGATACGAGTGACTGATTATAGTGGACTTAGAAAACAATTAAGGATGATTAGTTTGATAGTATAGATTGATGATAAGGTATCTAAGTTAGAGTAATGAAATATTATATTTTTGTGACTACGATTTAGGACTTGAATCTTGTGCTTAGATTCGAGGGTTGAACATTATAAGACTTTGATGACCAAGTGATTATTGGTTATCTACAAACCATTTACTTATGATTGGAGGATAGATCGATATATGGAATGAAATAGAAGGAGATAACATTGCGTGCAAGATCAGAAGATAGCAGGAACAAAACATGGACATATGTACATAGGTAATAAATAATTCGGTAAATGAATTAAGAGTTTGAATTTGAGGGTTTATATTCAGGAGTTCTTGAGTAAAAGAGAGAAGGCTCAATGCCAAGAATATGTTTTGAATGTATAATTTCATGGAGCTTGCGATTAATAGTATAAAGATACTTAGGACGGGATAAGGAAACAAACAAATTGCTATTGAGATTGGAATTTTATTCGATGGCCAAGTGTTGCTGATATATAGTATCTCGAGAATGACCTATATTTTAGAATATACGTAAAGGTTCTTATTGATATGAAGATTTTTAGGGGTAAAATAGACATAGTTTTATGGAAGAAGCTTGTTGAACCCGAACCAAAATACCTGTAGAGAGAAACAACATAGATGATCACAAGGGTAGCAGATTGGTTACTGTAGCCATAGCAGTTGTATATTTTAGCTTGACCTATTAGATGATTTTTAATTTCGAGGACGAAATTTTTATAAGGTGAGTAGGATGTAAGCCTCCTGAATTTTCGGGATTATTTTTGAATTTTCTAAATAAATTATTTTTCGATAATTTATTTTAATTTAATTAATTTTGATCATTAAATGCCCTTTACCATGACTTGGATTTCTAGAGCATCAGGGATGCCAGTCTCTGGAAACTTTCTTCTTGAAGTTTGTAGTAGACGAGATTATCTTCATGTTGATATATCGTGTCCTACTTGAACTTGTTCCCTTGTGTTCCATTTGCTTTGCGCAACTTTCGGGTCAATTTAGACCAATTTCTCGTCTGCCGTAATTCGTGACTTAATTTCCAACTTAATTTCTGGGCCCGACATCGGTCCAATCCAGTCGACCCAATATATGGTCCTGGCCTGTTTTGAGTCTACTATGTACGTGCCACTTGCGTGCCACCAAATTGATCTCTCTTGTGCTCCCATTTCATTTATGATTTTAATTGATTTAAATTTGTTATTTTAATTCAATCTTGGCCCCAAGCTTGTCCAAACTTGACCCAACACCCAATCCAATTTGGTGTAGACCCTACTATGTCTACCTATACACCCCACTGATATTTTCTCATTTTTCCTCTACTCAAAAATATATCTCTTTACATACAAATATCTATTTCTCTCCATTCAAATATATACATAATATACATAACACTTTCTCTCTCTCTCCCTACCTACACATCACCCTCTCCTCTCCCCATGTCAGCACACACACCCTGTACCCGAGCACGCCCCCACATCTCTATATCTCTCTCTAAATATCTATATTCTCACTCTCTCTCTCTCTCTCTCTTTCTATATATGATATACATATATACATATATATATATATATATATTTTTATATATACATATATACATATGTATGTGTGTATATATATATATACATATATATATATATATGTATATATATATATATATAAAATATATATATATATATATATATATATATATATATATATATATATATAACTTTTCTCTCACTCTCTCTCATTATTACTCTCTTTCTCTCACACATCACCTGGCAGCAGCACAACCCCCCCCCCCCCCATCACCAGCATACACACAACCCCCCCAATGCTATCCGACCTCTTTTCTCTCTCTTTCTCATTTCTTTCTTTCTTTCTCTTCCTACATTAATTTCCTCACTCTCTCTCCCTATTATTTCTCCCAACAGGAAGCTCCCCCTCCATTTTGGCCGACCCCCTCCTCCTTCTTCTTCTTCACGTCACCATACGCCACCACCACTCAACATCATTCTCCTCATCCTTCTTCCTTTCATTCATCACTTAAACCATCCCCATCACCATCCTCACACCATCACTACCTTTAAACCATCACAACTTCACCATCATCCACCACTCGCCACCCCCGGTCGGTCCACCATCGCCATCGCCGTGGCCGTACCGCTGTGCCAGGCCGACGAGCCTTCCCCCGCGGCCAGTTGCGCAGCCACCAAATGCAAAAGCAGCAGGAACTAATAGCAGTAGCGGCTGCATATGCCGCGAGTGGCGGTGCCACAGCGCGCCGCCGCTGGTGACCCCCCTAGCCGCGCGCAGCTCCGGCGAACCCCCTGGGCAGCACCCTCCTCTCCGGCACGATACACGGGCGATTCGTGCATTTTGGACGATATCCCGCCGTGACGCGCGATTTGAAATTTCAGAAAGTTTGCCTCGTCTATGCAACTTCGTGCACATTTTTCGAGAAATTCGACCGTTGGATCGACGATTTCCTTGCTCCGTCTCAATCACGGTATATCCATCTTCACTCTCCTCAATTTTTGTCAGTTAATTTTATCGTTTGATACGTCAAAACCGGCCACTAAGTTGGCGCTTTAAATTGTGTTATTTTTGAACAGTTTTGTGGAGCCAACTTCGTCGGTTCGTATCTCTTCCATCGCAGCTCCGTCTATCATGCTACTGGTTCCTATGCGAAGCTGGTATAACCCTCTTCCTACTTCTTAAGTTTTGTTTTATTGTGAGCATGTTTGATTGGTTTAATTCGATGCCAAAGTTGGCCGTCCGAATTCGTAATTTCAAAGTTGTAAAATTCTATTTTTGAACCCGGGACTCCGAATTCAATTTCTGACACAACAGTAGACTCGTGGCATCGTTCTAGCGTGTTTTCATATAAAGTTTTCTTAGTTTGAAGGACGTGGGCCTTGGCACCCATTTCGGAGCAAAGCGAGCCCCACAGTCCGGATCAACGGGACTTTTTGACGTCGGCTCATCGGAATCCAATTCTGGATATACCGTTGAGTTCGTATCATTATTCTGGACTCGTTGACATATAATTTGCTAGATTTTAGTGGACATTGGTTCCGGCACGCATTTTGGTGCAAGTCGGATACCAATATCCGGGTCAACGGGTCATTTCGAGATCGGCTCATCGGAATCCAATTCTGGACGTAACGTTGAGTTTGTATCGTCATTCTGAACTCGTTGACATATAATTTACTGAGTTTTGATGACATTGGCTCCGACATGCTTTTTCGTGCAAATCGGAATTTCAATGTCCTGGTCAACGGACCAATTTGAGATCGGGTCAACGGAATCCAATTCTAGATATACCGTTGGGTTTGTATCGTCATTCTGGATTCATGGACATATAATTTGTTAGGTTTAGTAAACTTTTATTCTGGCACATTTTTTGGTGCAAAACGGGTCCGACATGGACATCGTTTTGACCCAAAATTACCTTTTTGCCCCTATGTCCAAATTGGGCTTATGAATAGGCTATCCTAGCTGATTTGACCATTCTGGACACGTTGGTAATGGTTGTTTCACCATCCGACAATTTGGACATACTGATAAGCAAAATTTGTCTCTACTAAATCTCCTATGTATGGGCCATACTGGTCAGGGTACTCGTCCTCCTCGCAATCACCTAAAATTGTTTGGTTACCCAGTCAGGATGGAACGAGTACAATTCACTGAATGCAGTTCCAATATATGAGAGTGACTATAAACAAAGGTTAGACATCAATCATGAGTTTTAAAAATAAATAGTAAAGCCGTGAGAAAAGACAGTAAATCAATAGTAAATAAAGTAGACAAATACCTTCCCAACTGCTAGAAATACCTTTGATATGTGATCGGTCTGGGACACTACACCGTACGGTCTACGAGGTCTACTTGCATGAAAAATAAGCACTGTCTACGAGGTCTACTTGTATTAAAAAAAATAAGCACTATCTACGAGGTCTACTTGCATAAAAAATAAGCACTGTCTACGAGGTCTACTTGCATGAAAAATAAGTACTGTCTACGAGGTCTACTTGCAGAAAAATAAACACTGTCTATGGTCGGATCACATATCTTTGGTATTTCCTGTTCCCGACTCAATGTTTTATGATAAAATAAAATTCACATAATTAATGACCAATCAATGAGATATAGTAAAATTCAATATTGAAAACAGACAACAAACTGTACTCGCCTGAAGTCCTGAACTGCTGTAATAGATCCAATGCCAAGTCTGAGCCCAAATGACCTATTTAATAATTTATAAGGATCAATATACAATATTGAATGTGTAAAATTAGCAATTATTCTATTGGCCTATTGCATGGCTTAGGTTACCCTTTTTCCCTTAGGTTGAAATCTCTAACACTAGTGCTTGGGGTGAACCTGTACTGAAAATCATGATAAAGTACTAAGTGTTATTCTAATAACTATCCTACTGTCATCCTTCCATCCCAATACCCAGCCCTACTTGTTATTGATTGTTGTTTAGTTATCCTGTGGAAATATCCCCTATATATACTTACTATAGGCACCCCCTATATCAGTACTAGAGCATAAGTGCCCTTAGTAACCTTGAACCTAAAGCAAATAGAATACATAACAAGCTCATTGGTTGTATGACCCCTGTGTGTCCAGGTTTGGAAGGGCAGCCTATAGACTTGGGTTTTTAGCCATCCTGCTATAGGTAAGGTACCACATATTATGTTTACAACTTCTAGTCCTAATACACCTCTTCTAATCCTATTTAGCTTGTCAGGTTCAGGGGTTTAGGCATATACTAGGAACACTAAGGCATTTAAAGTCTACAGATACATAGTCCCTAAGGGTTCCTAGGTCCAGGGAGTGCTGTCTTACCTAGCCTGCTCATCCTGCTGGTGTCTAATATTACACTAAGTGATCTGCCTGGTTTTTCCCAAAGGGTATAGCTCTATATATATATACTATTGTTTCCCTTCTTAATAAGTCTGTACCCTCAAGTCCTGAACTTCACTTCATCATTCTCTTGAAATACTCAGTCATAGAGAAAACAATATATTGCACACACTAGCATCACCTGGTTACAAGAGAAGTCCTAGATCAGGATCTCATGGGTACATATCCTGATACCCCACCCTTGGTATCCTGGACGTACACTTGGTTGTCTTCCCCATCCAGGCAAACTATAGGAAAGTACACCCTGAGCTAACACTCTACTGGTCAACCAGCCCTTGCCTACCAGGTCGGTTCATAGGTGAAATCCTAAAAGCAATATCAATACTATTGTGGCAGTTCTCTGTGTGTGTAGAGGTTACCATTTCCATGAAGGTGCTGTAGATAACTCTACCCCGTCCTAAGTCTTAGTTAGACCTGTGTACCAGATAGTCTAAAGTGATTTGGACTTGGCATCCACAAGGTGTCCTTGTATCTGTTAGCCTTGGCTTCTAGGAAGTTCAGCTACTTACATTGGTGTTGGAGGATAGTCCTCTGTTTCCTGGGACTGATAACTTTGTGTGCAACCTCTGGGTGATACTGACTAACCTGATAGGATTGGGTAATACTAGTCAGGCCTGATATCCCATTACCCATCCAACATAGAACCCCACCTGGCATTGCTATTCCTCTGCCACCAAGTGTATCAGTTGGGTCAACTGGCCTGACTCTCCTGGTACCTATTTCCTTGATACATCACTCCTTGTTATCTAGATGCACACATGATTGCCTGTCAGGTGATATGGAATGCAACCCCATTGTCCAAGGTTCCTAGGCTTTTCCTAGTTCTTAGCCTCTACTCTAAACATTGCTCTACTGTACCTTATCAACCACAGGTATCAGGAACAGTCACAATGGTTCCCTGGTTCACCCATTCAACATACACCACTCCCTGTCATCCTGATGCTCATATAGCTAACGTGTGTGTTCTCCCAAGAGATGGTATAGGTATTGCACATGGATTACATGTGCCTCGGTCATAGAGGTGTCCTCTAAAAAGTCTGAGATCCTAGGCCCTCTGTATACCTCGATTGGAGATATGATTTAGAGTATCTGCTATAGGCCTACCCCCCTTTTCCTGTACATCTAATGGGGAATTATTTCAAACACCTACCCTTCTATCAAAGTGCCATGCAAGGTCAGAGTATTCAATGTTTGAGAGAGAAGAAGAAGTACCTGTTTCAACACAAACTCCTACTTTCTGCCGATCTCCTGATGCCTGAATTAGGGTGGTTTGCTAGGGTTTGTAAGGGAACACAGTTGGATCATTGCTTGCGTATATATATGTGATGGGGATGTGACCAAGAGAAGGATTCGAGAGATTTCAGGTTTTGTTTGAATTAGATTCAAGCTTATCATCTGATGTTTAAAAATAGTCAATATTTGAATTGGGTTAGGAGTGCAGACCCTCCCCTCGTGTAATAGTGATTTTGAATTCAAACTTTACACTTGAACCCCTGGCAGTATAGGCTTTTGAAAGAAGCCCCCATTTACATATTTAGATATTTATATACATGTAGTATTGTATCTAAATAACCAATTGTCTAAGTTGGAATAAATGAGAAATTAACTAAATAGAAATTAATAAATAATAAAAAATTTGATGGGGCTTACAAGTCTACCCCCCTTGAATTAATTTCTTCCTCGAAATTCAGCTGAAAAGTAGTGTAGAACTGTACCTCAGTCCTCAAAGAGGTAGGGGTAGCGCTCGCGCATCTCATCCTCTCTATCCCAAGTGGACTCGCCTGGGGAAGGGCGGCAGCAGCAGCGCTGCACCACGAAGGGAAGGCGGAGGAGATGGAGACGGCGGCATCGGCGGAGGGGGCCGGAGGCCGCGGAGGAGATGGTGGTGAGGGCGGTGCTGGCGGTGGCGGTCGCAGCGGAGGCCGGAGGGGGCGACGATGATGATGAAGGCGGTGGTGGTGGTCGCGGAAGGGGTGGTGGAGACGGTGGCTGGCGGTGGCGGCTCCGGGAAGAGGGGGTGGAGGAGGAGGAGAAGAAGACGATGGTGGTGGCGGCGGTGCCTGGAAGTCTTGGTGGTGGCGGTGGCTGGCGGAGACGACGATGATGGTGGTGCTGGTCGAAGTGGTGGCAGTCGCAGGGGTGACGGGCGGCCGGAGATCGGGGGAGTGGCCGGAGGTCGGGGGAGGTTGAGTGAGCGGGAGAGAGGATTAGGGGGGGCGGCTGCTCCAGAGATGGTGAGAAGGGAGAGAGGGGAGTTAGGTAGGGGGAGGGGGAGAGTTAGTTTTAGGGTTTGGGTTTGGGTTTGGGTTTAAATGGGTAGACATAGGAATGTAAAATTTAATAATAATGATGATAACAATAGCAATAACAAAAACAGGAAAAATCCTAAAATAAAAATAACAACTCTACCATAGCAAAATCAAAATCTAGAATTTAAATAATAGTTTATGCAACAAGTACAAAATTTTAAAAGTCCTCCCAAAATACAAAATACCATCATATACCCATTTTCAAAAATGGGGATTGACATCCTACCCACCTTACAAAAATTTCGTCCTCGAAATTTCAGAATTATCAGAATAGGGTTTTCAAAACTAGTACATATATATCTGCCATGAAAAACTCTACCCACCTTACAGAAATCAAGTAATACAATAAGAAACGAACAAAATCTCAATATGAAAACATCAAAGAGAACAAGGTCTAGCTAAATAAATCAACTCGCAAGGTAAATCCAAAACATCGAAAGAATCTCCAAAATCAAAGTCTCGCATACACGAAATAACCTCATAAATCAAAACAAGTATAGAATGTCGAAACAATGTCAGAAAACGTAAAATCCCAACTGCATAAAAATCCTCATAAATCATAAAATACAGGATATCTGTCTCGAACCGATGACCGTAGTTCCTAATATCCGAAAAATGTGTGTCATGGTCATTCCTTGCCACGCCATCCGAAATGGCTGCAAAAGATTCACCAAAACACTGTAATCGAGCGGCTGCAACTTTCGTTACCACGCCGTCAATGTATACTAGGGTCACCTGGTTCTCTAGACAAATACCCAAAACGAATCAAATCCATAACCCAAATATCCGAATCGCTAAAATCATAAAATCTCTAACAATATAATGAGTCCTAGAAAACCATCAAAATCCAAAATCCAGGTGAATCATAACACACATCCAAAATATCTTCAATAATAACCACAATATAGCTTTTCTAGAAAAATACTCCATATCCGTAGGAAAATACTCCAAACCAAGAATTCTCATCAAAATATAATGTATACAAAGTATATCTATAATCAAAATAATATATAAAATAGATAATCATGAGTGCGGAACTATCCAGAATCAACGAAGCTGAAATGATACAAGATTATCCACAGGATATTCAACAAATGTCAAAATATCCGATCTCAGAGTCCAGAGGAAGTCTTCAGTCCGCAGCAATCCAGCCAACGCTCGAAGAGGACGATAGTGATACTAAGTCAACACGAAGTCAACGCACGAAAGAGATAACAGGAAATCAAACAAGGCAAAACACTGGTAGAGAGTACAGAACCCAAGATAAATAATCATGTAGCCCAAATGATGGAGACAAGATAACATCTCATCAAATAAGGTGATCGACATGACCAACTATAGGATCATATCTATCAAACAAGGATCAGAGATAGATAACACGAATAAGACATGGCCAAGCGAGATAGGTCCAAGTAGAGATGAGGACCAGTTCACAGGTTCAAGGGAGCGAAGGATAAGTGTAACAAGTGGGAATACCAAGGAATAGTGGACTGAGATCAATAATCATGTGATACCCAACAAAATCTCAAAACGAGACCTGCATGGGCCACCACTAAAACCTTGTCACGCCCCAGTACCGAAATACGGAGACGGACGTAGGCCAGCTACACCGTATAAGGTACGAATACGCTATACGGTGATGACGGCTGTCAAGTCTGCTGGGTATCCTAGCATGCAATCAATCTATGGCCTAAATTTGATCTCATGTCCACAGGCAAATCACAATAAAACAACATCAAGAGAGATAATCATATGGAAAGCAGGGAATACTCATATAAAAATCTGGAATCTACAGTACAGAATAATAATGTAGACAAGTATACCTTCCCACAGTTCCTAGCATGGTCTGGAACTGAAGCACACCCTCCAAGTCAAGTCTGGAAGATCCACCGGGTCGGTCTCAGACAATCTGGAAACAATCCAGGGTTGGTCAGGCCAACCGCAGCAAGTACCAGAAAGGAAGGCTCAAGGACGGGCGAAGAAAACTAGCAGGATAAAATATGACAAGAATAACATCTAAAAACAGTAAATAAAGGTGAGGGATCGTGCGGTACCAACGCACGATAACAATCCACAAGTATAGTGAAGCTAACACAATCACAATCTCCCTAGCATCCACTAACACCTGTATTGCCAGCTGGAAATCAATATCAGCTGGCTAACAGGCAACAAGCCAAACGACACATAAGGACAAGCGGCCACACAATGCCTACGGCTTGCTATTATTAGCTAACTAGGGTTATCACAGGCCTAATCACTAACAAGATGCAATGAGACTTCAAAGTCCAGCTCCTGCTTGCTACTACCCGAATGGCCCCAGCAAAAGAAAAAGATAGATATAGCAGGCACACTGCAGTAAGATACATGTGCCCTAAAGAAGTGCCACACTCGACGGAGGGCTGGGAATGCGCTCATCTCGACGGATAGCAACAATCCCTAGTATATATAGATACATAGGGCCGGGGCCAGACAAGCAACAGGTCACTGGGAAGTCCCTATGAACTACATGATTAATCTAGTTATTAGACTAGTCAGTTTCATTATGGATCCCTGACCGTGGTACTCAGGGATCCATGTCTTAGACATGATGCAAGACAAGATTGGACTGGTGGCTTATACAAGCATAATCAAGAGAAATCAACCACGGTGTCAAGACGGGGTCATGCCTAGCAAGTCGGGACTGGCTGTCGCAACAGCGGTCAAGAGTAAACATGTCATGTCAAGAGTACTAGTCAGGAGTGTGCCACCACGGGCCACTATCAAGAATCAAGAGTATACATGCCAGGTTTACTGTCAAGTCCAGAGTGCTAGTCAGGAGTGCACCTCCACGGGCCACTAATCAAAAATCAAGACAGGTCCAGGTCATCGTGTAATACCAGGAACAAGGTCAAACCTATCAGTCAAAAGAAGTCACATGCCCAAATCGTGACATGGATATCAAGTCGGGTACAAGATCAAAATCTCTACTATAATAGCCTGTCAAGTACACATAGGAACCTACAGCTCAAATCATCAAGTCGGTCCATCCACCAGATCAATCTAGCAAGAGTCTCCCATCTATGATGGAGTGAATATCACGTCAATAAAGACAACCACCAAATACCAAGCTCATTCCCCTCACAATGCTAGGCCCTCTGACTCACAAGAATCCTCTAAGTCAATGATCACAAGCCACTAGAAAACAAGCCCCTCAACTACCAAAACACAGCAATCAAACCAGGTTCCCCAACTACCGGAATACACAAAGGTACCAGGTTTGGGCGTTTGGAAAGTCGAGTAAAAATCATATAATAATACCCTCGATATTCTCCTCGTTCCACGAAATATTCGAAATCACCAAAATCCAAGAATCCACATAGATCCACCAAGTCAATATCCCAAGATCGTACTCTCCATAATAATCAATCCTCAGTCATATCCACAAGTCGCAACTCCCAATACGTAGGACAGCTGTCAGCTCTATCTGACAGACTAGGACAACCCCTAGGATGAAGGGTCAAGGGACAAGAGTCCGGTAATAAATGCCGCCGGAAGTGGCAAGGATTATATGGACCGCTCTGGAGCAAATCCACAACCCTTAAACCAAATAAGGACCAGGGTTGCAGACCGTCTTTCGAGTGGAACCGTTCTCCTTACGCTATCTGACGGACAAGACATGTCAAGATGCTAGGCGACTAATCTAGTCGGGAGTCTACCTGGCAGGCAATGGGATCAGGTATACTATACCAAGGTGAACAGGCAGGAGCCCAGTCCAGCAAACCAAAGGAATGGTTCTGCCCAGTCCTTCGAACCAAATTCTCGATCGGGAATTTTGGAAGAATCCGGCAGAGTCTCCTCTGTATTCTGGACAGGAGCTCCCAGCGAATTGGGGCTAAAACCACTCGGCGCAACCCGTCGCAGAATCGCAGAATCGCAGGCTAAGAACACTAAGTCTCAGCTACCAGCAGCACTATGATGCGTACTGAGAACAAGTCGATAGCCGAGAACACTAAGTCTCGGCCTCCAGCAGCACTACGATGCGTACTGGAAAATCAATCAAACCCGAGACCACTAAGTCCCGGCCTCCAGCAGCGCTACAATGCGTACTGGATGCCAAGCCAACATGTATAATAATAAAATAACTGCCTCGCAGGGCGCATCACAGCACATGCTCATAATTCTAACCCAAGCGCAATCACAGCCACAAGAATAGTTCGCCAAGCCGTTACCCGACTGCGAGTCGGACACGGGGCATACAGGGACAATCCATACATGTGAGTCGTGCTCGTGTCCTCGGAGGTGTGGATGACCCATCCGAGTTGTCCGATACGGTCTATCCCGGTATCGGACCAAGCTATCCTAAGTTATCATCATGGCAGATCTACTGCTAGGCTACACTAATCATGGTTATAAAATTTACAATTACAAATTAATTAAATGAAATAAATTCCAGGAGAGAGGGCAAGAGCCGTCGATGAGCAAGGGATACTTGCCTAGAGGGCTCGGCTAGGTAAGCAAGTCTTCGGCGATCTGGATCCAAGCTAGCACGTCCATCGAGGTCCTCAGAACACATAATAAACAATCATTAGAATTAAATAATAAAATAATAACATGAAGCACGGAGGATGGCAGGAGGCTATACCGTGCGGGTCCCGCAAGCAGCGCAGGGATCTGGCACGAAAACTGAGGCACGTAGACCGATACGGGCACGCAACCCGAGACGCGCACGTATATCGAGACGTGCACGAGAATCGAGATGACTCGAAGATCGAGATGAACAGGAGACAATGTGTACGTAAATCGAGACGCGCACGTACATTAAGGAAATCTTGAATATCGGGATAGCACACAAATCAATGCGACACGCAAATCGAGGCATGCACACGAATCGAGACGGAGCAAGATTCAAGGAAGCACGCAAATCAATACGGCATACAAGTCGACGTATGCACGCAAATCGATACGGTACGAAGTCCAAAGTGATACACAAACCAAGACGGCACGTAAATCCGCACGTACACGCAAATCGAGATAGCACAAAGTCCAAGGTGGCATATAAACAGATGCGGCACACAAGTCGATGCGTGTACGCGGATCGATGCGACACGAGAATCAAGATAGGCACAAAGGCCGAGGCACAAAAAATGAGGCGGTGCGCAAACCGAGGTGGCACGGTGCCCGGGGCAGCGCGGGGCTCGAGGCGTCCTGCTGCCCTAGGCAGCACGTAGACCGAGGTACACGAAAAATGAAGCGACACGTACACCGAGGTGCACACGACCCAAAAACACGGGAAACGAGGAAGCGCACCAACCGAGGGTGCGCTGCCCGAGACGACACGCTGCACGGGGCAGCACGCATCTCGAGGGGTTCGCACCCCAAGGCAGCACGCAAATCAAAGAAGTGCACGCTGTACGAGGGCACATTGCTCGAGGCAGCACACTGCACAAAGCAGCACGCTGCTCGAGACAACACGTGCCCCGAGGCATGCAGATCGAGGAAGAGAGAGGCAGGCGGAGGGGCTTACCGGGGCTGGCCATGTCGCGGTGGCTCCGGCGGAGGGAGGACAGCTGCAACAGGAGAAGCTCCGACCAGGTCGCGGCGGCTCCGCGACAGAGGAAGGACAGCAGCAGCAGCGCTGCACCACGAAGGGGAGGCGGAGGAGATGGAGACGGCGGCGTCGACGGAGGGGGCCGGAGGCCGCGGAGGAGATGGTGGTGAGGGCGATGCTGGCGGTGGCGGCCGCAGCGGAGGCCGAAGGGGGCGACAATGATGATGAAGGCGGTGGTGGTGGTCGCGGAAGGGGTGGTGGAGACGGTGGCTGGCGGTGGCGGCTCCGAAAAGAGGGGGTGGAGGAGGAGGAGAAGAAGACGATGGTGGTGGCGGCGGTGGATGGAAGTCGTGGTGGTGGCGGTGGCTGGCGGAGACGACGATGATGGTGGTGCTGGTCGAAGTGGTGGCGGTCGCAGGGGTGACGGGCGACCGGAGATCGGGGGAGTGGCCGGAGGTCGGGGGAGGTTGAGTGAGAGGGAGAGAGGAGAGAGGATTAGGGGGGCGGCTGCTCCAGAGATGGTGAGGAGGGAGAGAGGGGATTTAGGTAGGGGGGAGAGTTAGTTTTAGGGTTTGGGTTTGGGTTTAAATGGGTAGACATAGGAATATAAAATTTAATAATAATGATGATAACAATAGCAATAACAAAAATAGGAAAAATCCTAAAATAAAAATAACAACTCTACCATAGCAAAATCAAAATCTAGAATTTAAATAATAGTTTATGCAACAAGTACGAAATTTTAAAAGTCCTCCCAAAATACAAAATACCATCATATACCCATTTTCAAAAATGGGGATTGACACTTTCTTTGCAGCATCTACTACCATCTCCGGTCCCAATAGTGCACGCTCTCCCACATCATCCCAAGACAGCGGGGTACGACATCTCCGACCATACAACGCTTCGAAAGGGGACATCTCGATACTAGCTTGGTAGTTGTTGTTATAGGAGAACTCCACGAGGTGAAGGTGGTCATCCCAAGAGCCGCCAAAATCTAGTACGCACGTCCGCAGCATATCCTCGAGCGTCTGGATGGTCCGCTCTGACTGTCCGTCTGTCTGCGGGTGATAGGCAGTGCTGAACTTGAGCGTTGTGCCCAAGCTAGCCTGTAGGCTCCTCCAAAAATGAGATGTGAACCTGCTGTCACGATCTGACACGATACTCCCTGGAACCCCGTGTAGTCTGACTATCTGCTTCACATAAAGCTCTGCCAGCTTCTCTGTGGATAACCCCACTTTAAATGGAATAAAGTGGGCCGATTTGGTCAACCTGTCAACGATGACCCAAATCGCATCCTTTCCGCCCGATGACCGGAAACGAAATCTATAGTGATGTGTTCCCACTTCCACTCAGGTATCGGTAACGGCTGCAACAATCCTCCTGGTCTCTGCCTCTCGGCTTTGACCTGCTGACATACGAGGCACCTAGAAACAAAATAGGCCACTTCCCGTTTCATACTATACCACCACACGTGGTTGTGCAGATCCTTGTACATCTTATTGGCTCCCGGATGTAGAGAATACTGGGAACGGTGTGCCTCCTGCATAACTTTCTCTCTCAACTCCCCACTAGGTACACAAAGTCTCGTCCTGTGCCGCAATAAACCATCCTCTGCAATAATGAAGTCGTCTAGCAAGCCGCCCGTGCTAGTGCTATGATGCTCTTCAGCTGCTCATCCTGATGCTGTGCCTCCCGAATCCTGTCCATCAACCCTGACTGAATATGCATGCCTATCATCTGTATCTCGGTTCCTGGGATGACGATCTCGATGCCCAAACTCTCTAAACCCGCTAATAAGTGACAATCTCGAGTCAAGCACATTGCTACGGGATACCTGCTCAAAGCATCCGCAACAACGTTGGCTTTTCCCGGATAATACTGTAGAGAAATATCATAGTCACTCATCAGCTCAAGCCATCTACGCTGTCGCATGTTCAACTCCTTTTGCGTGAAGACGTACTTTAAGCTTTTGTGGTCAGTAAAGATTTCCACTCGCTCTCCGTACAAATAATGTCTCCACAGCTTCAAGACGAAGATCACGGCTACCAACTCAGTCGTGAGTGGGATAGTTCTTCTCATGCGGTCTCAACTGTCGGGATGCATAGGCTATCACTCTCTTGTTCTGCTCTAGGACACAGCCCAGTACTTTGCCCGAGGCATCACTATAAATGGTGAAACCTTCTGATCCCGAAGGCAAAGCCAAGATAGGGGCTGTCGTCAGTCTCTTCTTCAATTCATCGAACGCAGCCTGACAATCCTCCGTCCACACGAACTCCACATCCTTCTTTGTGAGCCTAGTAAACGGCTCTGCAATCCGAGCGAAGTCCTGTACGAACTTCCGATAATACCCTGCTAACCCCAAGAAGCTAAAATCTCTGCCACTGTAGTCGGAGTAGACCATGCTTCTACTGCTGTCACCTTTTTTGAATCGACGGATATACCGTCGCCAGTCACCACATGACCAAGGAACTCTACCTTGTCCAAGAAGAACTCACATTTTGAGAGCTTTTCATAGAGCTTCTCCTTCCTGAAGGTCTCTAGCACGATCCTCAAATGTTCCTCGTGCTCCTCTTGTGTTTTCGAATAGATTAGTATGTCATCGATAAACACCACTACGAACTTGTCAAGTTATGAATGGAATACCTTGTTAATCAAGTTCATGAAGACTGCCGGGGCATTGGTCAACCCGAACGGCATCACCATGAACTCGTATTGTCCGTACTTGGTCCGAAAGGCAGTCTTCGGTATTTCTTCTTTCTTCACCTTCAACTGATGATACCCCGACCTCAAATCTATCTTTGAGAACACCCGCGCGCCACTCAACTGATCGAAGAGATCATCTATCCTCGGCAGCGGATATTTGTTCTTGATAGTGTGGTTATTCAAGGTTCGGTAGTCGATGCACATTCGTACCGTACCATCTTTCTTTGGCACAAAAAGGACAGGGGATCCCCATGGTGACGAACTCTCTCTGATGAACCCCTTCTCTAGCAATTCGTCGATCTGCTTCTTCAATTCTCCAGCCTCCTTGTTGTTGATCCTGTACAACGGTTGAGTCGTCGGTTCTGCGCCTGGCACTAGATCAATAGCAAACTCGATGTCCCTGTCTGGCGGCAATCCTGGTAAGTCTTCGGGAAAAATGTCCATGAACTCCATGATGATGGGATGCGGGATCTCCTCTCCCTCGATCATAGCTCCACAAATAACTCCGTGCTGTTGCTCATCTGCTCCTCTCGCAAACTCGAATGTCGGTACCCCCGGAGGACTGAATACAACAATCCTCGGTGGCAGTCTATACTATAAAATTCTTACTCAACCAATCCATACCGAGAACGATATCGAAACTCGGTAGTGGCATTACGGGTAAGTTGGCGCGCAACTCCCTACCTCCCAAGGTGATGCGCCGCCTCATGCAAATATCCTTGACTAAGATAATGCCTCCGTCTGTTATAATTTTGTAACTACCGCCCAAGGATACAGACGCTATACTATGCTTGAATACAAAAGCTACAGAGATAAAACTATGGGATGTACCGGAATCAAACAAAGCTACAGCGAAAATAGAATCAAGAAGTATGGAACCTGCTATCATGTCCGGGGTAGGCTCTGGCTCCTCAACGGCCATGGCAAAAGCTTGGCCCTGCTAGGGTGCGCCTCTCTGCTGGTGCTGAGCGAAACGCTGCTGCTGAGTGGGTAGTGGGGGACCTCGTGGCTGAGGTGCTGCTGGTCCTCTCTGTGCCGGTGTCGTCTCGTGTCCTATCCGTTTAGGGACCAGTAAGCAGTCTTTCAGCTGATGCGATGGAGATCCACAATATAAGCATGCTCCGAGTCTCTTCCGACAGTCGTCCCAAATGTGTCCGCTCCTCCCACAGTGATTGCAGTGCGGAACCTGCTATTGCTGTCTCTGCGGCTGCTGAGTCTGGGCTCGGGCTGGAACCCGGTTCTGCTGGTATGCTAGGGTTTTACCAACAGACTGGAACTGCTGATGATGATGGTGCTGAAAGGTCTTCGGCTGGAATTGGGGACGCTTCGCTGGGGCTGATTGATTGTTGCTCCCTCCAAAAGTCTCTCGACTCCTCTCTTTCGGTCTGTAATTTAGTTCTTCTTCCACTGCTTGGGCAACCTCCAGAATATCCTCATAGGTAGTAGCTCGGCTGGTGGCGATGGCTAAGCGAATCTCTTGTGACAGTCCCTTACTGAACCGTCGTGCCTTATCTTCCGGGGTGCTGACCAAGTTCTCCGCAAAGCGTTTGAGGTGAGAAAACTCTGATGTATACTCATCGATGGTGTAGTTGCCTTGTTCCAGATGCTCGAACTGGCTCACTAGTGCCTCTCGTGCCACATATGGGTAGAACTTCTTCTTGAATAGGCGCTTGAACTCCTCCCAAGTTACGTCTGGAGCAGAAAATTAGGGCTCGCCTTGGTACCATGTCTGTGCGATGTCAAAAAGTTGTACACTAACTGACTCATTCTTCAGATCTTCTGGGACTTGGGCCATCTTCAGGTATCATTCAACATTCTCCATCCACTCGTCAGCGTAGATAATCCCCTCTGTCCCATGAAACTCTCTGGGCTTAAAGTCCATGAAGTGCTTGGGATCCCCCGATCGCTGTCGAGGAGCATCTCGAATCTGAAGTGCCTCTCTCAAAGTGTCACGAAACATGTTGACCTGCTGCTGGATGATCCCGAGAAGTGTGACATTGTCCAGTACTGGTGGTGGGGGCAGTACAGGCGCCGGGTATATCGCTGGCGTGGGATATATAGTAGGTGCTGGGTATATCGCTGGAGCTGGGTGCATGGTTGGTGCTAGGTACATATAGGGAGCCTGCTGCATCGTAGGTGTGAAATACATGGCTGGTGCTGGATGCATCGTAGGTGGTGGATAAACTGCTGGTGCCGGTGGAGGAATGGGTGCTGGTGCTGGCGTCTGCGGAGGGAACTGTGGTGGAGGTAGAATGTCGTCCCTGCGGAACCTCGAGTACTGTGGCTGAGCCGGTCCGCCCTGGTGATCAGTAAGCTGGCCTCCCTGAGTCGGAGAAGTCTCGTAGGTAAAAAATCTGCCTGCTGCCGGTGGCATATTCAGTGCAACGTTGTTCCTGTCCTGTGAGTCTATTGGCTGAAAACAAAGAAAATCATTAGGCGATAGAACGATTCAAACAGGATGCATAAAGGTACTTGAAATCGAATATAGAAATCAATGACGCAATTTTCAACTCACGAAGACAGTTCTTAGGTCCCTATTCCTAGTCCTAGTCACAGGCCCGCAGTAGTACGACTAACTTAAGTACTACCACGGTTTTGCTGGTCTTACAAAACGTCGACCTGCATGGGCCACCATAAAAATGTGTCACGACCCGCACCCAATATTTGGGTATGAACCGTGTACACGTCCAGCCTACGCCACAGAGTCGGCGATAGAACGCTGTAATAATATGATAAACAACCACGCAATAATACAATTCTCATATGGGACAACCACAACTCAAAGCCACAGCTCAATAACTAGAAGGTGAAATAAATATCCATCTCAAAGGAAATGTATAATAATAAAATCAAATGATATCTCCACTACAAGTCTCAACATCAACTCAAAATCCAATACAAAGTCTCAACTCTAACTAAAATGAATCTAAGCAAACACAGCAGGATCAGACGCTGCGTACTCCTCCTGATAAGCAAAATCTGTCTCTACTAAATCTCCCATGTATGGGCCATACTGGTCAGGGCACTCGACCTCCTCGCAATCACCTAAAATTGTTTGGTTTCCCAGTCAGGATGGAACTAGTACAATTCACTGAATGCAGTTCCAATATATGAAAGTGACTATAAACAAATGTTAGACATCAATCATGAGTTTTAAAAATAAATAGTAAAGCCGTGAGAAAAGACAGTAAATCAATAGTAAATAAAGTAGAAAATACCTTCCCAACTGTTAGAAATACCTTTGATATGTGATCGGTCTGGGACACTACACCGCACGGTCTACGAGGTCTACTTGCATGAAAAATAAGTACTGTCTACGAGGTCTACTTGCATTAAAAAAATAAGCACTGTCTAAGAGGTCTACTTGCATAAAAAATAAGCACTGTCTACGAGGTCTACTTGCATAAAAAATAAATACTGTCTACGAGGTCTACTTGCAGAAAAATAAGCACTGTCTATGGTCGGATCACATATCTTTGGTATTTCCTATTCCCGACTCAATATTTTATGATAAAATAAAATTCACATAATTAATGACCAATCAATGAGATATAGTGAAATTCAATATTGAAAACAGACAACAAACTGTACTCGCCTGAAGTCCTGAACTGTTGTAATAGATCCAATTCCAAGTCTGAGCCCAAATGACCTATTTAATAATTTATAAGGATCAATATACAATATTGAATGTGTAAAATCAGCAATTATTCTATTGGCCTATTGCATGGCTTAGGTTACCCTTTTTCCCTTAGGTTGAAATCTCTAACACTAGTGCTTGGGGTGAACCTGTACTGAAAATCATGATAAAGTACTAAGTGTTATTCTAATAACTATCCTACTGTCATCCTTCCATCCCAATACCCAAACCTACTTGTTATTGACTGCTGTTTAGTTACCCTGTGGAAATATCCCCTATATATACTTACTATAGGCACCCTCTATATCAGTACTAGAGCATAAGTGCCCTTAGTAACCTTGAACCTAAAGCAAATAGAATACATAACAAACTCATTGGTTGTGTGACCCCTGTGTGTCCAGGTTTGGAAGGGCAGTCTATAGACTTGGGTTTTTAGCCATCCTACTATAGGTAAGGTACCACATATTATGTTTACAACTTTTAGTCCCAATACACCTCTTCTAATCCTATTTAGCTTGTCGGGTTCAGGGGTTTAGGCATATACTAGGAACACTCAGGCATTTAAAGTCTACAGATACATAGTCCCTAAGGGTTCCTAGGTCCAGGGAGTGCTGTCTTACCTAGCCTGCTCATCCTGCTGGTGTCTAATATTATACTAAGTGATCTGCCTGGTTTTTCCCAAAGGGTATAGCTCTATATATATATACTATTGTTTCCCTTCTTAATAAGTCTGTACCCTCAAGTCCTGAACTTTACTTCATCATTCTCTTGAAATACTCATTCATAGAGAAAACAATATATTGCACACACTAGCATCACCTGGTTACAAGAGAAGTCCTAGATCAGGATCTCATGGGTACATATCCTGATACCCCACCCTTGGTATCCTGGACGTACACTTGGTTGTCTTTCCCATCCAGGCAAACTATAGGAAAGTACACCATGAGCTAACACTCTACTGGTCAACCAGCCCTTGTCTACCAGGTCGGGTCATAGGTGAAATCCTAAAAGCAATATCAATACTATTGTGGCAGTTCTCTGTGTGTGTAGAGGTTACCATTTCCATGAAGGTGCTATAGATAACTCTACCCCGTCCTAAGTCTTAGTTAGACCTGTGTACCAGATAGTCTAAAGTGATTTGGACTTGGCATCCACAAGGTGTCCTTGTATCTGTTAGCCTTGGCTTCTAGGAAGTTCAGCTACTTACATTGGTGTTGGAGGATAGTCCTCTGTTTCCTGGGACTGATAACTTTGTGTGCAACCTCTGGGTGATACTGACTAACCTGATAGGATTGGGTAATACTAGTCAGGCCTGATATCCCATTACCCATCCAACATAGAACCCCACCTGGCATTGGTATTCCTCTGCCACCAAGTGTATCAGTTGGGTCAACTGGCCTGACTCTCCTTGTACCTATTTCCTTGATACATCACTCCTTGTTATCTAGATGCACACATGATTGCCTGTCAGGTGATATGGAATACAACCCCATTGTCCAAGGTTCCTAGGCTTTTCCTAGTTCTTAGCCTCTACTCTAAACATTGTTCTACTGTACCTTATCAACCACAGGTATCAGGAACAGTCACAATGGTTCCCTGGTTCACCCATTCAACATACACCACTCCATGTCATCCTGGTGCTCATATAGCTAACGTGTGTGTTCTTCCAAGAGATGGTGTAGGTATTGCACATGGATTACATGTGCCTCGGTCATAGAGGTGTCCTCTAAAAAGTCTGAGATCCTATGCCCTCTGTATACCTCGATTGGAGATATGATTTAGAGTATCTGCTATAGGCCTACCCCCTTTTCCTGCACATCTAATAGGGAATTATTTCAAACACCTACCATTCTATCAAAGTGCCATGCAAGATCAGAGTATTCAATGTTTGAGAGAGAAGAAGAAGTACCTGTCTCAACACAAACTCCTACTTTCTGTCGATCTCCTGATGCCTGGATTAGGGTGGTTTGCTAGGGTTTGTAAGGGAACACAATTGGATCATTGCTTGCGTATATGTATGTGATGGAGATGTGACCAAGAGAAGGATACGAGAGATTTCAGGTTTTGTTTGAATTAGATTCAAGCTTATCATCTGATGTTTAAAAACAGTCAATATTTGAATTGGGTTAGGAGTGCAGACCCTCCCCTCATGTAATAGTGATTTTGAATTCAAACTTTACACTTGAACCCCTGGCAGTATAGGCTTTTGCAAGAAGCCACCATATACATATTTAGATATTTATATACATGTAGTATTGTGTCTAAATAACCAATTGTCTAAGTTGGAATAAATGAGAAATTAACTAAATAGAAATTAATAAATAATAAAAAAATTGATGGGGCTTACAGAACTGGACCGAAGTTGACCAGTTGACCCAAAGTCAACTATAGTCAACGTTAGTCAAGTTTGACCTAGGTTGACCTAGGGTTGACCAGAGTTGACCAGTTGACCAAAAGTCAACTATAAGTCAACCCTTGACTTAGATTGACTTAGTTCGACTTGCTTTGACATGCCTTGACCTAGTTTGACTTAGTATGACTTAATTTTACTTTCAAACCCTTATATTGATACAGTATTCCATCTATAGGTCCTCGAAGCACTGTTCTTAGACTTATTCGACTTATTCATCACATCGCAGGCGAGTACATTCTCTGATAATATTTTTGTTTTATGATATCGTCTATGTTTCTTGTATTTAATGTAGATATCCTTGTTTTCTTGACATATTGTTCACACGGATTGGTATTTCTCTGGATTCCGTCATGAGATGTTATTCTTCGCTTTCCTTGGTATATCTTTTACATGTCTTTCTTGTTCCTTGTGCATTGTATAGACACGATTCCTACGAAGGCTAGCTACCCTCTCAGAGAATCGTACGTCATGATGTGTCATGGTTGGATCCACTTTACTAGTCGGGGGAACGGGGAGTATTGGTGTAGATATGTGGTCAAGCCTATTGTGCGCCTATTGTGCATAGATTGATTGTGAGTGTTGATCATACACCCCACGTATGGTTAGCCATGCATGTTACTATTATGCAATGTTCCAAGCCGGTCACATGTTGTAGCTAGTACTCACACACCTAGGTAGATGATTCTTGATTCTTGTACATGCCTTGATCAGTTTTACTTGCCTTGTTCCAGCTCTAGATTTACAGCTTACCTTGCCATGATACTCGCATGTATATTTCGTGATTTCTTGTATATTCTCTCTATTTACTGCTACATTTTCAATATCGTCTAACTAGAACTGTTATTTGAGTTTTGTGCTCGTTCCATCCTGACTAGATATGTTAAAAATATTTTAGGAGTAGTTGTGCCCTCAGTTTTGGACTGCAGGATGTTGCTAGCTGGGGTGGTTCTCGGTATTCTTCACCGTGAGTGTCTCTCAGGAGTTCTAGGTCTGGTAGTTATTTAGTTTTGTTATTGTTTTCCTCTGTTTTATTCTTGTCTCATATGATCCTTGTAGATTCTAGTTGTTCTAGTGATATTGTTATTATTTCTTGTCTTATCTTCCTTAGTTTTTGTGATGTGACATGGGTACATTTTTAGTTATGGATCTTTAGATGTTGTAGTTAGTATAGGGTACTTGACAGCGCTCTACCACCGATACTGCAGCGTAGGCTGGGCGTGGCCCACGTATTCGTATCCGTATATCCGGGTGTGGGTCGTGACAGCTTGCCATGACATCAGTTACTTTCTAGTTTTCATCTCACATATGTTATTTTTATGTCTTGTAAATTCTATTATGTTTTCGATTTGTCGTCGGTTTGTGTGCTTGTTCCATTCCTGACTGGAAACCAATATTTTTCAGGTTAGCTGTGGCTTTACTTAGCATTGGGGAGATACGGGTGTACTTGCAGGCAGAAACCTAAAAATTAGATAGAAGTGTTATCCTTTTCACTAATTGTAAGAACCTTGTATTTTCTTTAATTATAAATGTTATAAATGTTGTAATCAATTTAGAAAAGTGAATGAGAAATAAATGTTATTTATGTGATTATGAGCATCATGGTCGTGACAGCGTTCTACCGCCGACTCTGCGGCATTGGCTGGCTTGGACATGTCTCGTATCCAAAAAGCGGGTATGGGTCGTGACACTACGGGTGACGTTCTGAAAAAGTGTTACAGAACTCTGTTTTCCATAAATAAATTCCTTTATTTATTGTGTATCTGGGAAAATTACAACTGTAGGAATCTGATCTAGAAGACGATCACTTTATCCCTTGGACTATGCGAAGAAGAAAAGCTCTCAAAATTTTGACAGTGGATAACTATGTATCTGTACAATGAATGAGAAAAAGAACTCTATTTATAGAGTCAAAAATAACTGAAAGGATAATTGTCTTCACAGCCTGTGCCTAGTTGAAAATCACGCAGGATTTAACATACGCAAGGTTGTGAGCAGTTATTGGACGTGGCCTGTAGTGCCCCGTCCCGCTCAGTCAATCGGAGGAATCGAAACGCCGACGGCGTTCGGACTTGGCCTTGCGACGGTCGTTTGAAGACATCGCTCAGGTGGGGTAGTTTCAGTGAACTCTCCTCATCTTTGCCTTCACATAATAAATCGTGTTTTCAACTTGCACAAGTTAGGCTTGATAATAAAAGCTACGCATCCACATAGCTAAGGGAATAATCCCGACGGTTTGAATCGAGTTAGAACATGGAAAACGTCCCACGGTCGGCTTAGAATTGATGCACGTCGTGCTTTAAAAATGACACTCGGTCCTTCGTCCCGTGGCTTGGGAGAAGGAAGTTGGTTGTGTAGGCAAGTTATGATCGCAGCGTAAGTCATAGGCATCGCCCGCATAAATGCTTCATAAGCATGCACGGTCTCATCGTCCAAGGCTTGGCATAGCCCTGGCTTGCCCAAGAGTTAAGTTGCGTCACATGACTGCTGGCGTAAGTCTAAGCACCCTAATGACTTGGTCGTCCAAAGTGAGTACGTGTACGGCACGTTCCCTCGAAGCAAGGCTCGACGCAGCCTTTGCCCGTTAAGTTGTAGGCTGAGTAAGTTAGGCAAAGTTATGCCGGTCGACCTAAGTTACTCCAAGTGCTGTCCCGCTCATTCTGCGGTTGACAGGTTAAATAGTCCCACGATCCCAAGGCCCGTCATATAAAGTATGACTTGGGCGATAACGTCACGTAGAACAGAAGTCGGATTGAGGCACGATGGCACTGTCCTAGTGTTTTAAGGCACGGGCCACGGTTGATTTATTAAGTTTGGAGAAAGGGGCAAGAGAGGATTATGCTCGCGACTACAGGTCGGCGAGGCCTCGCGACTATAGGTCGTCGAGGCAGTTTCAGAAGAAAGAGGGATGCCCGCGTCTATAGGTCGTCGTGGCGGACTCAGATTTGGAAAGTGTCGATCGCGTCTTGCATGGTCATTGGACAACTTGTCGACAAAGTGAGTTTCCCCGCACGGCAAACCCGAGGCCTCGGAACCGCTGCGGGCATTGGGAAACATGCAACTTGTCGACAGGGTGAAAGTTCCCCCGCACGGCAAGCCCGAGGCCACGGGACCGTTGCGGGCATTGGGGAACAAAAGATAAACTGTGCTTTGTACGAGTTAGGCGGGGACTTGCAGCGGGGCTAGCTACCTTACGCTGAAAGGGACGCCCGTCTAATAAAAGAAAGAGGAGTCCACTATGGCTCTGGGAGCCAGTGACCAAGTTCATATAGATGTCGGCAGATAGCGGCTAACCGCGTGTATGCCTTTGGATTGAGTTGAATTGAATATGTATGTAGTATGCAGAAAGAAAGACACAATGTCTGGGCCTGAGATTGGGCAACGACGAAGGCGGCATGCTTCGCACGGGATGTGGCGTCGAATGATAAGTCGCTAGATAGAGTACATGAGTTAGACTTGAACTGGTTCGAGTTAAGTCAAGAAGGGCCATAGGGTAGTTGTCTTGAAGTTACGTGAGTTATTGGGCACGGCCTCGAAATGCGAGGCACGGCACAAAGGAGTTATGGCACGGTCGTAAGGAAATTGGGTACTACCGCGTAGTTGAGTCTCTGATTTTGGCCGAAAGGCAAGCACGACCTGATAGGTTAACGTTGTGGCACGAGAAGTGGTCTAGAGGCAAAGTATGAGTAACGTTGGCATTGCAAGCACGGGATGGTTTTGACACACAAGATGCGCCAAGGCGCGGGTCCTAAAACTGAACCTAAGGCAAGACTAGAAAGACAAGAGAAAGGGTTTTAAGCTGCACAAAGTAAATGAACGTGTAGGTTTTGTATGGGTGGGCGAGGAGCTCACTCCACCAGTACAGTGGTACTGACACCCACATAGTTTACATGTGCAGGCACAGGTAGAAGCTCGTGGCGCGGAGCTCGCTTGGATGCGTCGAGGCACGGAGTTCCTTGGCGATTCGAAGCGTGCGGCCGCATGGAGAAAAGACTTATACAGGACATAATGTATGGACATCGCCTTCCGAAGCTTCCGCTGGATCAAGACTTGAAATTGAGAGATGAGAGAGAGCTGAGTGAACTTATAATATGTGAGAAGAGTGAACTTGAGTGATTGTAATATTGGCCTTGCGCCCCTAATGTAACCTTTGTTCAATATCAATAAAGTGCTTCTTTGAGTAACTTGTGTTTTTGTTCTAAATTCCGCTGCTATTATTCAATGTCTCTGCTCGGGACTTCTGTGCGACGACCCCGTCGCAGCCGCTGAAATCGGCCGTTATGGAACCCGCCTTGCACGAGCGCAATCTAGGCTCGTGCGGCATCACGCCTTAGCGAGGACGATCGCTCCTACGGGAGCGGGGCGTGACATAGTGGTATCAGAGCTCGGCTTTACGTCCTTGGATAACCGATTGAATTCTTTAACTCGTCGTTTCCGCAAACTCTGTTGCTTCCGCAAAGTTGATATCGTTGGCGCGCTCTCTCTCAATTGTCCCACGAGATGTCCATACAATAAGTCTATCTATTTTGTAAAACATAGGTGAACAGTTTTTGATAAGAAAACAAAAAAGATGGTCTACGTAGGCACGGTTGGCTAAGTCGGGCTGGGCATATACACCAAAGTTGCGTCGACCTTAGAAAAGTCGAGTGCAGGAATTGAATAGCGTCGAGCTAGAATGAGTTGAACTCGATTGAGTAAAAGTAAGATGAGTATCGATAGGGGTGCTATCGAGCGACGATATCGTCGGTGCGATATAGATAAGCGTGCTTGGGTTTTGAGGAATGGTTCGAACGGGATTCGAAGAAGTCGATTTTGAATCAAATAATAAGTTGAGGATTGGTTGAATGACTTCATTCCTGAGTGGTGTATGCGATAGGCTCAGGGATGTCGAACGATGTGAATTGAGGAAAATAAGTTGGTTGGTGACTTAAGATGGACGGATGAAGAATACGTGAAATTAGTTGGAGGAAATTGATATCGTACATGATTCGAGGGAAAATGATCGGAATTGGTGTTATGAATGTCGAGGAGACTATCCAGTTGGACGATAACATCATTCGCACGACTCGAAATTGGTTGCAAAGGAAGATCGTCAGGTTACGAATATCGTCGATGGTATTGAGGCGTATCAAAGATCGATATGCGATAACTCGGGGGTACTCTGACTCGGCGAAGGACGATCGTGCAAGTGTTATGGTTCGGTTGGATGTAATACTTAGGACTTTGGTTGAGATGAATGTTAGATGCAAATGAAGGTGTCTTGATGGTTACGCGAATAACCACAACGTCGACATTCTTGTCTTGCGCGAGCACAACTTTAGCCTCGCACATGCGTTGCGTCGGATTTGAGGCGATCGTTCCGCGTGAGCGCTGACATGGTGATTCATGTTGCGGGAACAATCGGACTCGGAAGATCAGGACGCGGCAACTTTGATTGTCTCGACTTGTCGGTTTGATGCGAAGGAAGATTCGAGGATGTTTTGACTTGTGATCGATGAATGAAATGAACTTGGGGATTGAGTAGGTCCAATCCGCGCATCGAGAATGAATTAGTCTAGACACAAAACAAGAGTTACGTCCCGATGAGAATGACTATCTCGCGGGAGCGTGCATGGTGATTCATGCCCACCGCGGTAAATCTGACTCGCGTGAGATCGGGGCGCAACACGTTGTTAAGCTAGACGACCTTGTGATCGGTTTCGTGAATTGGAATAGACGACTTCGGAAATGTAAAATGTGGATTATGGTTTAGCGGCGAATTACGTAGTAACGTGCTTGAATTGGAAGGATTTGATAGGCAGATTATGTCGAACGTGTTCGAAGAGATAGACTATGCGAAATGGTTTGTTGAACGAGCAATATTGATATGTCGGAGAATTTGGTCGAACGCGAGTTGTTGTAGGATGGCTTTACCGAATTACTCGGACCCCGTACGACGAATGTTGGGATGTGCGTAGGAAATCGATGCTCGATGTTTAGAAATCGGAGTGATGCGAGCTTGGGTAGAAAACCCGTACTATCAACTTGGTTTGACCTTAGGATGGGGTCAGTGTTGATATTGTTGTTTGGGAACTATGATTCCAATACTGACGAATGACTTTAGCCAAAAGACATAGCCTAGCGAATAGGCGGACGTCCCGGCGCAAAGCGATAGAAGTTATGGTGGCACCACTCGCGAGCTCGGTTGAGATGCATGTATATCAGGGACGCTTGAATACGTGCACGAATCCGACTCGAGTGGCGATGGCGGATTCTCTGTCACAAGGCTTGGCTGAAATGCATGTATTTTGGGGACGCCTAGAATATGTGCACGATCCAACCAAGTGATATGTTGAATCAAGTGAGACTTGAGGAATGGAAAAGTGTTGAGGATTTTGAAATAGAGATTCGAAGAAAAGATTGAGGGTAGTGCGAGCGTGGCTCGGATTGAGGAAACGCATAGGCGTAGTGTATGCGAGAGTTCTAGAAAGGCAAGTAAAGTGGTAAGTCAATAAGTAAGTACTCAGTAAGTCTCGAGGACGAGACTTGTTCTGAGTGGTGTATGTTGTAGTGCCCCGTCCCGCTCAGTCAATCGGAGGAATCGAAACGCCGACGGCGTTCGGACTTGGCCTTGCGACGGTCGTTTGAAGACATCGCTCAGGTGGGGTAGTTTCAGTGAACTCTCCTCATCTTTGCCTTCACATAATAAATCGTGTTTTCAACTTGCACAAGTTAGGCTTGATAATAAAAGCTACGCATCCACATAGCTAAGGGAATAATCCCGACGGTTTGAATCGAGTTAGAACATGGAAAACGTCCCACGGTCGGCTTAGAATTGATGCACGTCGTGCTTTGAAAATGACACTCGGTCCTTCGTCCCGTGGCTTGGGAGAAGGAAGTTGGTTGTGTAGGCAAGTTATGATCGCAGCGTAAGTCATAGGCATCGCCCGCATAAATGCTTCATAAGCATGCACGGTCTCATCGTCCAAGGCTTGGCATAGCCCTGGCTTGCCCAAGAGTTAAGTTGCGTCACATGACTGCTGGCGTAAGTCTAAGCACCCTAATGACTTGGTCGTCCAAAGTGAGTACGTGTACGGCACGTTCCCTCGAAGCAAGGCTCGACGCAGCCTTTGCCCGTTAAGTTGTAGGCTGAGTAAGTTAGGCAAAGTTATGCCGGTCGACCTAAGTTACTCCAAGTGCTGTCCCGCTCATTCTGCGGTTGACAGGTTAAATAGTCCCACGATCCCAAGGCCCGTCATATAAAGTATGACTTGGGCGATAACGTCACGTAGAACAGAAGTCGGATTGAGGCACGATGGCACTGTCCTAGTGTTTTAAGGCACGGGCCACGGTTGATTTATTAAGTTTGGAGAAAGGGGCAAGAGAGGATTATGCTCGCGACTACAGGTCGGCGAGGCCTCGCAACTATAGGTCATCGAGGCGGTTTCAGAAGAAAGAGGGATGCCCGCGTCTATAGGTCGTCGTGGCGGACTCAGATTTGGAAAGTGTCGATCGCGTCTTGCATGGTCATTGGACAACTTGTCGACAAAGTGAGTTTCCCCGCACGGCAAACCCGAGGCCTCGGAACCGCTGCGGGCATTGGGAAACATGCAACTTGTCGACAGGGTGAAAGTTCCCCCGCACGGCAAGCCCGAGGCCACGGGACCGTTGCGGGCATTGGGGAACAAAAGATAAACTGTGCTTTGCACGAGTTAGGCGGGGACTTGCAGCGGGGCTAGCTACCTTACGCTGAAAGGGACGCCCGTCTAATAAAAGAAAGAGGAGTCCACTATGGCTCTGGGAGCCAGTGACCAAGTTCATATAGATGTCGGCAGATAGCGGCTAACCGCGTGTATGCCTTTGGATTGAGTTGAATTGAATATGTATGTAGTATGCAGAAAGAAAGACACAATGTCTGGGCCTGAGATTGGGCAACGACGAAGGCGGCATGCTTCGCACGGGATGTGGCGTCGAATGATAAGTCGCTAGATAGAGTACATGAGTTAGACTTGAACTGGTTCGAGTTAAGTCAAGAAGGGCCATAGGGTAGTTGTCTTGAAGTTACGTGAGTTATTGGGCACGGCCTCGAAATGCGAGGCACGGCACAAAGGAGTTATGGCACGGTCGTAAGGAAATTGGGTACTACCGCGTAGTTGAGTCTCTGATTTTGGCCGAAAGGCAAGCACGACCTGATAGGTTAACGTTGTGGCACGAGAAGTGGTCTAGAGGCAAAGTATGAGTAACGTTGGCATTGCAAGCACGGGATGGTTTTGACACACAAGATGCGCCAAGGCGCGGGTCCTAAAACTGAACCTAAGGCAAGACTAGAAAGACAAGAGAAAGGGTTTTAAGCTGCACAAAGTAAATGAACGTGTAGGTTTTGTATGGGTGGGCGAGGAGCTCACTCCACCAGTACAGTGGTACTGACACCCACATAGTTTACATGTGCAGGCACAGGTAGAAGCTCGTGGCGCGGAGCTCGCTTGGATGCGTCGAGGCACGGAGTTCCTTGGCGATTCGAAGCGTGCGGCCGCATGGAGAAAAGACTTATACAGGACATAATGTATGGACATCGCCTTCCGAAGCTTCCGCTGGATCAAGACTTGAAATTGAGAGATGAGAGAGAGCTGAGTGAACTTGTAATATGTGAGAAGAGTGAACTTGAGTGATTGTAATATTGGCCTTGCGCCCCTAATGTAACCTTTGTTCAATATCAATAAAGTGCTTCTTTGAGTAACTTGTGTTTTTGTTCTAAATTCCGCTGCTATTATTCAATGTCTCTGCTCGGGACTTCTGTGCGACGACCCCGTCGCAGCCGCTGAAATCGGCCGTTATGGAACCCGCCTTGCACGAGCGCAATCTAGGCTCGTGCGGCATCACGCCTTAGCGAGGACGATCGCTCCTACGGGAGCGGGGCGTGACATGGCCTGTAACTGTTGGACACATGGCAATCATGTATGAGTCGTGTGCAAGTTACAGGACACGCAGGCGAGAGATCAGTAGCATGGCTGCCACGTACTCCAATTTGATGAAATCCACGCAGACTTGTTGAAGACGAAATCCACGCAGACTCGGGGTAGAAAGCTTCAAAATCCACGCAAACTTGGGGCAGGAAGCTTCAGGATCCACGCAGTCTTGAGGCAAAAAGCTTCAAGATCTACGCAGACTTGAGGAAGAAAACTTCAGAATCCACGCAGATTTGAGGGAAAGCTCAAAATACACGCAGACTTGAGATAGGACTGCCAGCTGTCTTGATTCAGCATGCCTCGACTGACACAAAATCTCTGACAGTGATTGCTTTTGTCAGTCGTATTAAATGACAAGAAGCTCTTTTGGTACGCCAACTTGACGAAGGTTGAGTCTTGCTGAAGAAGATTTCGAAAATCACGCAATAGACGGCTGTGATCTCTCGAATTCTGTACATACGTGGCATACGAAGAGACATTCTTCGACTGTTGTGCTGTCAATCATAATTACTTTCTGACAAATGACGAGCTGTCTCCTCAGCGTGATTTATAAATATTTGTCCTGATCAACTGAGCGTGACTTTTGACTCTGTCCTGATCAACTCAGCGTGACTGTCATTTTTAAAGGCCTACAAGACCCCCTTCAAAGTTTTCGAAAAATTGAAAAGACTTCAAAATTTTCGAAATACTTTGAAAATAAGATGATAAAATGAAATCAGTCACGCTGAGATGACTTCAAATTTTTCGGAAGTCGAAAAGACTTCGAAGTTCTTTGAAAACATCCAAATAAACTTATTAAATGTCATAATGACTCTTCGTTCTCCGAGACTGATTGCATCTAATTCATGGTGGAATATGAACCGCCGGCGAGCTCTGTTATATAAACAGGGAGAAGATTTATTTTTAATCTTCATCTTACGTCAACATGACACCAAAGGAAGAAGCTGAAGAAGAGGCACGCAAATTGGGTTTTTGTTCCTATGGTGATCCCACTTTTGAGGGTAAGGAACCGGAGCCCCTAGTCTTCGAGTTCATAGACGATCCCATGCATTTAGCCAAGAATTTCCTGAGCTATTTTGGTCTGGATGGCTCGTCTTCTTCTGATGGACGCAGCCTTGCAGAGCAGCGTGAAATGTTGAAGGCTCTGTTACACCGCATGGGGGTTAAGAGCGTAGAAGAACTGGGCACTAAGCTCAGTCGCTCTGCTAAATAGAGCGTGTCTTTTATGCTTTTGTCTTCTTTTGAAAATGTTGCACTTCTTCTTTTGTCTTTTGTAAGGCCATTAGTGCCTGTCTTGAAGAATGTAGTACAACTTTTATGTTTGAACAGCGTGCATTAATGAAGAATGTCAATTAGCACTCTTTGACTGTTTCCAATGTTGCGTTGTCTTCCAAAGTACACGTGACACTCATTTTATGGTTTACGAGCGCTATTTACGCGGATCTTTTCCAAGAATAGGCTTGTACTTTGTCCTTTAAATAGATAGATGAGTTTCACAGATACTCATCTTCCATTCTTCTTCTTCTTCTCTGATAATGAAATTTTTGTGAGATTTTATTCTCAAACAGGAAAGCAACAATTTCTGTACACTGTATCAAACATGGGTTTGCCAATTCTTAGCACCAAACTTGAAGGTAAGTCCAATGTAGTACGCGTACTATAGATTTTTGTCTCTGACTGAACAGGATATGCTTGACTAGCCAGTGCGTGCCAAATGACATTTCTGTTGATTAATTCTCTTTTTCCTTGCTGTTCTCTGCAGAAGCTCGGCTGAAAACTTTCTTTAGAACTGGTATTGGCAATTTGGATGCTGTGGAGAGCGTTCTTCTGACACCAACATCAGAAAGCTCATGCGCTTTTGACGCGCAAATCAGACAACTCAGAACTCTTCGTGGGATAAAAGGGTCTTCCTCAGATGGTAGGAAGAGCCTTTATACACGAGAGTTGGATGGTGGAGTTAACTCTACCCCAAGAAATCGGGTAGTAGAGTTCCTTTCAAGGCAGAACTAGAAATTGTATCCCAATATGGAATACATTCCTATCTTCCTTGAGAGGTTACCCCAAATCCACCAATTGTATTGGCAGCACCATGACTTCGGGCTGCCATACTCTGTAGTTCTCCTCTCGTCTGAGAGAGAAGACCAGAGTTTGATTCCTGCTGATCTGGTCGTGACTGAGACTCAGACAGTCAGGAACTGCCACCAACAACGAACCTGACGGAGAAGGTCCGACGGATAAGATCCAAAGAAGAAGATAGATCTCTTTTAGGTTATTATTGTGGTGTAGAATGAAAATCCAAGATTGTAATAGATTTCCATTATGATTTGTAAGAAAGTCTAAGAAAATGTAATAGACTTTTTATGGTGAAATGAGAATGGAAATGGTAATTCTTCTATGCTCAATAATTTGTATTTGTGGATGAATTGTGGACATGATAGATAATAAAATCTTCTTTTCTGTTTTAGAGTATATGATATTATCAGAGGTATTATGGACGTGATAATATGTATGAACTCAAAAGAAAATAGATTGATTTCTATGCAGAGGTCAAAAATGACAAATGAGTAGATAGATTCGGAATTGATTCAGAGGTTATGAAAACATGATAAATAACGAATCCCCACTTAATAAATTGATAGAAGATCATGAACGGACGAACGTAATAAATGAACGGATGAACCGTCAAGTATTAATGAATGTGTGAATCGTCGGATGAATGTAAGAAATGAATGTATGAACCGTCAGATGAACGTGACGTTTCATTATTTATAGAATTTCTGCCTATAAATATAGCAGAAATTTGACCAAAACGAACACTTCTTCTTTCAAACATAAGAATGTCGTCTGAAGAAGCATCCAAGAAAGCTGGAATTGCCATGAAGATTTCAGAAAAGTATTGGAGAATGTCCTGCTGATCCAATTCAATTGAAGAAAGCGGTAGTAGGCGAAGGTTCGTCTGTACCCAAGCCACCAAGGGATATTCTGGACTTCCTGCTCGAACCAGGAAAGACTGAAGAAGAAGAAGCCATGAGAATGGCTGCTTGTAAGTTTCTCGTGGGTTCCAGCAAAGAGGTTCTCAGTTCTTTTGTTGATCGCGTCTTCGAGAAGGACGGCAGTGGCCCACGTCCAAATGTAGAAAAGGATGATAGTGATCTTCTTTAATATCATGTATCATCATTCATGATAAAAATAAAATAAAAATTTTATTTCTAAACATGAAACTGTCTGATGATTACAAGCATTTACATTTATACATAGTACTTCTTAAGGAATTTGCCATTAATAGGCATCAAAACTTTTCGACCATCCAATTCTGAGAGTTGATAAGCTCCATTTGAGAAAACTTTGCTCACAATATAGGGTCCTTCCCACTTTGCGTCAAATTTGCCCTTGCTCATATGAGTCATAGTCATAGGACGTCTGACTGTTAGAACAAGTTCTCCTTTTTGATACGATCGAACTCTGACTTTCTTATTAAAAGCTCTTGAGATTCTAGCTTGATAGAATTCAATATTCTGTTGAGCAGATAATCGCTTTTCATCCAGAGCTTCTAATTCTTGAAGTCGAAGACGATCATTATTTTCTGCAGTGAGTTCATTAGCGATTGCTATCCTTAAAGAAGGAATTTGAATCTCTAATGGAAGAACAGCTTCGCAACCATACACCAGAGAGAAGGGTGTACATTTAGTAGTATTACGAACTGTAGTGCGATAAGCCCACAAACATTCACCGAGCTTCTCACTCCAATTACGTTTGTTAGTAGAGACAAACTTCTTTAGGAGTTTGATGATGGTCTTGTTGAAAGCTTCTGCTAATCCGTTAGCTGCCGGATTATATACAGTAGAAGCCACATTGTTGATCCGATGATTGTCACAGAATTGAGTAAACTTCTGACTAACGAACTGTGGTCCGTTATCATGAATAATACGTCGAGGAATACCAAATCTGTAGATGACGTGGTGCTTAATAAAGCTAATGACATTGGACGTCTTAACTTCAGACAAAGGAATAGCTTCGGCCCATTTGGAGAAGTAATCGGTTATTGCGAGAATAAACCGATGACCTTTTGATGACGGCAGATTGATCGGACCAATAATGTCCATGCCCCAAGCTTCGAAGGGCCACGATGCTGCCGTCGGATGTAGAAATTCCGAGGGTTGATGAATAAAATCCGCATGGATTTGACAAGCTTTACACTTCTTTGCATATTCGATGGCGTCTGATACCATAGTGGGCCAATAATAACCCATACGTCGAATACGGTCTTGAAGTTTTGGTCCAGGCTGATGTGCTCCACAAATTCCATCATGTGCTTCGCGAATAATTTGTTGAGCCTCATCACCGGCAACACATCAAAGAAGTAAACCATCATAGGCTCGACGATATAAGGTCTTTGTTGTATGATTATAATAGAATCGGAGTGATCGTCGTCTGATAGATGCTGCCTCACTCGGATCATCCGGAAGAATATCATACAATACGAAACCTAAGAAAGAAAGTCTCCAATCCGTATCCGTATTTTGATTCTCGACCGAATTATTGAAGATGAATTCCATGCTGGAATCAGATGAAGATGATAAAGATTTATGACTAAATCCAAATCCTCTTGTTGTGTTGACGTCATAAGATGTTGATTCTTCAATGTCAACTGGAAGTCCTAGGGTCAGGTTATTTTCAAGATGAAATAATTCTCGATTGCGAACAATAATCATTTGTTGTCGTCTAATTGGGATAGCCAACATTGCTGCAAGATTAGCTACAGCATCAGCTTCTGTGTTACATGCTCGCCTAACATGTTCAATGAAGAATTCTTCAAACGAAGAAGCCATAGTTATAGCTGATCTATGATAAGGAACCAGATCTTGATGGCGGACTTCATAAGTACCCCTTATCTGATTGACAATGAGTTTAGAGTCTCCGTACGCCTCCAAATGTTGAATATTCAGATGTTTAGCGAGTTGAAGACCAATGAGTAATACATTGTACTCAGCTATATTGTTTGAACACGGCTGATTGAGAGAATAAGCTCTTTGGATAGCAAGACCTTCTGGCGATACAAGAACGATTCGAACTCTAGCGATAATATCACCATTAGGACCTATCCTTGAAGCTCCATCAAAGAATAGACGTCAAGTAGGATCTTCTTCAGCAATTTGGTTTGAATCTAGGACTTCATCTGGAATTTCGTCATAGAGTTTTGAATCTTCTGAAATTGAATGAGTAGCCAGAAAATCAGCTAAAGCTTGTCCTTTGACTGACTGCTGAGGAATATAATGCATGTCATACTGAGCAAGTAGGATTCCCCAGTTAGCTAATCGAGAATTCAAAATACTGGGTTTCTTCATCATGATCCGTATAGGATTGATCCTGGAGACGACATGAATAGTCTGGCCAATGATATAATGTCGTGTCTTTTGAACAGCGAACATCAAGGCTAGACATTCTTTTTCGACCGGTGAATATCGAGGTTCAGCTCCGGTCATAGTACGACTGAGATAGTAGATGGCTTGTTCATGACCATTTTGATTCTTTTGAGTGAGTAATGCACCCAATGAATGACTCATTGCTCGAGTATATAGGAGAAATGAAATTCCTAAAATGGGAGGTACCAATACTGGAGGGCTCATCAGATATTGTTTTATATCATCGAATGCTTTCTGACATTCATCATTCCAGACAAAAGAAACACCTTTCTTCATAAGTTTGTTGAATGGTCTGCAGCGTCCTGATAAATTAGAGATGAATCTCCTGATATAAGCGATCCTTCCTTGAAATCCTCGTAGCTCTTTTAAGGTGCGTAGAGGACGCATCTCTTGGATGGCTTTGATCTTCTCGGGATCCACGTGTATATCTTTAGAGGTAATAACGAAGCCGAGAAATTTACCACTAGAGATGCCTAAGAAGGACTTAGTAGGGTTCATCTTTAATTGATGCTTATGCATTAGATCAAATATAGTCTTCAAATCTTGGATATGATCCTCCTTTTGTCGACTTTTGACTGCAATATCATCAACATAGCATTCGACTGTTTTCGCAAATGTTCACGGAATATAGTGCTCATAGCTCATTGATAAGTTGCTCCTGCATTCTTGAGACCGAATGGCATAACTGTATAACAGTATGTACCGATCGGCGTTCTGAAAGAAGTGTGCGTCTCGTCATCTGGAAATATTTTAATCTGATTGTATCCAGAATACCCGTCCATGAATGACATCCGTTCAAATCCACAGGTATTATCGATCATGACATCAGTGATTGGTAGAGGAAATTCGTCTTTAGGACAAGCCGCATTAAGATCGCGGAAGTCTATGCAAACTCTGATCTTACCAGTCTTTTTAAGAACAGGAACTATGTTAGCCACCCAATCGGGATGTTGTTCCTCTCTAATAAACCCGGAGGTTAGGAGTTTATTGACTTCAGCTTCAATTGCATCCATAATGTCTGGACAAAATCGTCGTTGTTGTTGTTTGACCGGTTTAGCATTCGGCAAGATATTGAGCTTGTGAGTTGCAATTTGTGGATCAAGTCCTGGCATATCTTCATAACTCCAAGCGAAGACATCGATGTAGTCAAGAATGAGTTTGATCATGTCTTGCTTATCAGTTTCAGAAAGACTTTCACTGATGAATATTGGTTTGGAAGATCCCTCTTCACCAACATCTATTTGAACAAGTTTGTCTTCAGTCGGAGGTTCTTTTTGCTCGAAACGGAACTCCCATTGATTATCTAATCTTTGGGCCCATTGTTCTGATTCAGGTGAGATTTCAAACTCTTCTTCGTCTTCATCACTTTCTTCAGAATGGTCAATGGAAACCATATTGGAAGACAGAAGGTTGCAATAGAAGTCACCGATACTCGTATCGGAATCCCAAGAAGTGGTACTAGAAGAATCAGATCTCTTATCTTCGTCAGACTCGGGATGTTCATGGATAATATTGATAAAAGGAGTAGGAGTTATATAGCCCAATCCGTATTTCGTCCTTCCATATTTCAGAGGAGGAATACGAACAGTCATTTTTCTTCCTTTTCCACTATTGAGGCCAGTCCTGAAGTCATAGCCCATATTTTTGATGATGTCTTTAGATTGCTGACTATAACGACGTAGTTGTAATCTTCCAGTATCATCATTGTTGTCTTCATCTTCTAAATCAGAAGGACTTTGGGGCCATTTATAGAAGAATATTGGAATGTCTCCTGGCTTTCTGCTGGGAACTAGAAAGTATGAAGATTGTACAGGTTCTAGGGATACATCTGTATGAACAGTCTGTACAATCCCTATGGTTATTGTGTTCAAGTCATCTAACAAATGTAGATAACTATGAACATAATTGCACACATCAACGTACTGCAAAGATGGAGACTTTTCATTAAATATAAAAGCAGCAATATTTACATTGGGAGAAGGCTGAGCCTTAGAGATTTTAGCCAAGTCAATGACTAAATGGGAAGAAGTAGAACGAGAAGAAGCGTTGTTTCGATTAAGATCGATAACAAATGGCTCAGAAGAGGTGAGCTCCCTTGAAGCTTGAGATGGAAGAATAATCCGCCCTCCAACTGGAATTAGCAGAGTATCCTGTTTCACATATGAAGATGCAGGAATTGTAGTACGCCCACTGACAGAAATGATCAGTGTATCTTGAGCAGACGACTGAGGTAACGGAGAAATTCGTCCAGTCACCGGAATGATGAAAGAACCTTCTCCAGAGGGTTTGGAAGATTGTTGCTGAGTAGTTCGACCTTTAACAGGAATTATTAAGGTCTCACTTTGTGCATCCTCTTTCTCCATAGCTTGTATGACCCTTGTATACTCTTCTTTGTACATCCGAGAATCATTGAAATAGGCTTCAACCCCATGGAAGGGATTTATATCAGCAACTTCTTTTTGTACTCTTCCATTGCTATCAATGTATTTAAAACACTGATGAAGAGTAGAAGGCACCACATTATTTTCATGAAGAAAGGGCCTTCCCAGAAGAAGATTATAGGATCCCACGATCTCAATCACATAGAAAGTGACTTTGCATCTGAAATCGCCTATCTGAAGCTTCAGATGAATCTTTTCCAAAGGCTCGCTTCGGCTTTGATTGAATCCCAGGATAGTAGTAACCGTCTTGGAGAGTTTGTGAAGAGGGATTTTTAGTTCATCCAATAGGCTCTTTGGCATTATGCTTATAGCAGACCCTGGATCAATGAGGATACGATCTATCTTCATTGTATCGATATAACCGGTATAGTAGAGAGGCCGATCATGTCGATTATCCTCCAGTAGCATGTCGTCTTGTGTAAAAGTGATATTTGGGATAATCTCCAGTACACTGTTGCAATGTAAGCAAGTAGCAGGTTCCGCATCTGGCTTCTTCAATTGTGCAAGACAAGCGTCAGCCTGTAGAAGTGCTTCACTTAACGTCTCCCGAGTCTCTTTGGAAAGACGTAGAAGTTCAAAGAGGGACATTCTAGCTGGAGTATTAGCAAGCTGAGCTAAAATGTCGAAATTATAAGGCTTCTGAAGTCCAAGAGGAGAGGACTTCTTGATTGGCTTATCAAACCGAGCCTGTTGTTTGCCTTTCTCCAGAGCTGTAGGCTTGGGAGGAACAGGTTCAACCGGTGTAGTTGAAGGAACAGGTACAGTAGATGATTCTTCTTCAGGAGGAACATTAGGAGCATCTTTATTAGCTGGAGGGATATCAGGAGTATCCTCAGGATTCTTGGAATAATCCTTTAGATAAGGTTTCCCCGTTCGAGTAGCACTAACAAGTGCTTCTTCTTTCTCTTTTGGCTCTATGTCAGAGATAGATCCAAGAGAAGTCATATGACATGACTTAATCTTTCCAGCCTTCTTGGACTTTCGAGAAGTAGTCTTTTGAGGAGATTCAAAATCTGCCACTAGATCAGGATGAATCCACATGATTTCTCCTGTTTCCAAAGTGATTGGCACTAATCCTTCAGACTGTGGAGGAGGAAGATTCACTATGTCAAGAGTTACCTTGGGAATAGGAACGATCCCACTTTCAAGGAGTTGAGGAGGGAAATCTCCGAATTGCATAGAGACGACGTTGGAGGTGACGGTCTTCTCTTTTGGAGTAAGAGAGATAGCTCCAGATTTAATCATTTCTTGGATCTTTCCTTTCAGTACATAACATGTACGAATTGTATGACCCAGCATTCTGTGATATGGGCAGTATTTGGGATGATCTGTCTTACCAGCTTCATCAGGTTTCTTGATCTCAGGTAATTGTATCTTATTACCTTTCAGCAGACATTCAAAGATGCCAAGGACATCGTCATCATCGAAAGAGTATTCTTCTTTAGGGCGAGGTGTTCTTGGTTGTTGAATTGTAGAGGTAGGAGAAGTTTGAACAGTTGATGCATCTTTGCTCTGAAGATTAACTTCAAAAGTTTCTTTTCCTTTGCGAGCATTGTTTTTATTATTAGTACCTTGACCTGTTTCTTTGGGAGTCATCTGCACTCCTAAACCTTTGAAGGTTTCAGCACTAATTTCTGCGGCCTTGGCACTAACTATGAAAGAAGGCCAGTCTTGGAATTGGGTGGATCCTGTCCACATGCTGATGATTGGCAACAAGTTTGATTTGCACGTGTCGATGGTGACAGCATCAGGAGTTCCAAGAGGCATCTTTAGAGCTTCTCTTCGAAACCGTTCAATGTACTCTTCTGTAGTTTTATTATTTTTCTGCTTGATTCTAATAAGAGCAGACATAGTCATGTCATTGAGCCCTTCATAGAACCGTTCAAGAAATATCTGTTTGAAGCCGACAAATGAGGTAATGCTCCCATCGGGGAGACTTCTATACCATTTATAAGCCGTTCCCTTGAGACATCCAACAAACACCCGAGTAAGGAGGGCGTCGCTTGGTTGCAGCTGATCAGTCATCACTTCAAAGTGATTAATAAACTGACTTGGAGAAGTGGTTCCATCATAGAATGAGATAGTGGGAGGCTTGTATTTAGGAGGATACGATACTTGCTTCCATTCTATCGGATAAGGTTGTTTAATGCCTAACCTTTGTAAACCATCTTTCTGTTTGAATGCCTCGAATTGAGTTTTGAGATTCCTCAATTCTTCATTAACAACTCCGGAGGATTGTGGAGTCGTAGCTTGTAGAGAATAGTTGGAAGGAGGAACAGCATTATAAGCACTACCCCCAGCTCCAGAGAGACTAGGGTTTGGTTGAGCTGGTCCAGGAGTATTGGATTATACTGCTGGAGGAACTTGTACTGGACTCATATCAGTGTCAGTTGGTATGGCATATGGTACAGTCTGTCGATTTTGCAACTGAGCTGTCATGAGTTCATACATTGATTTCATAGTATCAGCCATAGACTTCATTTGTTGTTCCAAAGAAGCAATTCTTTGATCTTGAGGAGTCAAGGAAGAAGAAGGTTCATCAGTATTCCCATCAACCATATAAGTTGTGACTGTACGAGGGATTATTGATGAACTGGTAGATGTTGTTTGTTCTGAATCATTGCTTTGTGCATCAAAGTCAATTATAGTAGAACTACCCCCAGTAGGAAGAGGTGGGAAGTTAGATTCTCCCAGGAATTCAGAGTCATCTTCAGAGATCAAATTTCTTTGACTAGAAGCCAGGACTCTTGCTCTGGTATTTCTATATACTCCATATGGACTATCAACTCTACCCCCAGCATCTCGAGAGGTCATATTGACAGAAGCAAACAAAGGCTCATCTTCATCAGGCATAGGTTTACACTGAATCCGATTGAAGACAGATTGTCGTTTAGTTTGACATCTGCATTGCATTGTGACTCTTGGCTGGAAGTCACATTCATGATCAACATGGTCATGAGCCATTGATTGACATCTGTATTGAATTATGACTCTTGGATAGAAGTCACATTCAGTATGGTCCTTTGTAACAAAATTACTCCTTCTCTTCTGTTGAAGATATTCTCGTAAATCTGTTTGTGAAGATTGAGGAGTATATTTCCTGTTCTTAGGTCTTGATGGCTCTTGATTATATAGAGAATAATTAATATGAGCCACATAGTTTCTTGCATACTCTGCATCTGGATCTCTTATCCTTGTTTCCAACTGGTATGGTTTCTTAACACCAGAAGTGTTAATTTTTGTTTTTAGATCAGTTGGAGGTAACACATTAGTTTTGGAAACATGGAGTTTTCCTTCCATTAATCTGGATATTTGCAGAGAAGGAAAAGTTGAACCACCTCCTTGATTAGGAGTTGGTAACAGACCTTTTCTAGACAAATTCTGTGCCCAATTCGAAGAAGTCATAGAAGAAGACATTAAGGAATGCTTCTTCTTAGACTCATTCAAGTTTTGAGACATAGAATGTCCAGAAGGAAGAGTAGTCAAAAGACCATCTCCTTTTCTTTGACTAACAAAATTGTCAGTCAAAGCTGTTCCTGAAGTAAAAACTACGGGAGCAGAAGAAACAACTAAAGAGTTATTCCTTTTCGAAGGGACTTTGTGTGGAAGACCACCCCCAGTTCTAGTAGAACTTGGCAAAGAAGAAGAGATAGCTAAAGAGCTATTCTTTTTAGATGAAATACACGCTGAAACAGGCTTGGTTAAAGAACCAGTGCTGTTGGCGTGACTTTTGACTTTGGAAATACACGCTGGAACAGATTTGGCTAAGGAGCCAGTATTGTTAGCGTGATTGTTGATTTTAGAATTACACACTGGAACAGATTTGGCTAAGGAGCCAGTGCTGTCAGCGTGACTTTTGGGGTTGAAATTGTACGCTGGAACAGATTTGGCTAAGGAGCCAGTACTGTCAGCGTGACTTTTAATTTTGGAGACACATACTGGAACAGATTTGGCTAAGGAGCCACTGTTAGCGTGATCTTTGATTGCTGTCATCTTCGAGCGCACAAGAGTGTGCGTGCTTGCAGTAGAGTTCTTGCCAGTGTTAGGAGTAGACACTGTGGCAGAGACTTCACCATTGGCTGCCAACTGATTCTTAGGGACATAGACAGAGTGTCCCTTCGACTTGGCAGTGATGATGGAGGCTGTAGTGGGCTTACCACTCTTAGCCCGCTGCATTTCTTCATAGACGAGTTGATCGAATTGGATCGTCATCACCTTCTTCGTCGAGCCGATTGACGAAGTATCGCATTGAGTTGTTGCCATCTCAGAAGAGGAGATGGTTTTCCCCAGCAGAGTCGCCAATTTGTTTTCTATAAATAAATTCCTTTATTTATTGTGTATCTGGGAAAATTACAACTGTGGGAATCTGATCTAGAAGACGATCACTTTATCCCTTGGACTATGCGAAGAAGAAAAGCTCTCAAAATTTTGACAGTAGATAACTATGTATCTGTACAATAAATGAGAAAAAGAACTCTATTTATAGAGTCAAAAATAACTGAAAGGATAACTGTCTTCACAGCCTGTGCCTAGTTGAAAATCACGCAGGATTTAACATACGCAAGGTTGTGAGCAGTTACTGGACGTAGCCTATAACTGTTGGACACATGGCAATCATGCATTAGTCGCGTGCAAGTTACAGGACACGCAGGCGAGAGATCAGTGGCATGGCTGCCACGTACTCCAATTTGATGAAATCCACGCAGACTTGTTGAAGACGAAATCCACGCAGACTCGGGGTAGAAAGCTTCAAAATCCACGCAAACTTGGGGCAGGAAGCTTCAGGATCCACGCAGTCTTGAGGCAAAAAGCTTCAAGATCTACGCAGACTTGAGGAAGAAAACTTCAGAATCCACGCAGATTTGAGGAAAAGCTCAAAATACACGCAGACTTGAGATAGGACTGCCAGCTGTCTTGATTCAGCGTGCCTCGACTGACACAAAATCTCTGACAGTGATTGCTTTTGTCAGTCGCATTAAATGACAAGAAGCTCTTTTGGTACGCCAACTTGACGAAGGTTGAGTCTTGCTGAAGAAGATTTCGAAAATCACGCAATAGACGGCTGTGATCTCTCGAATTCTGTACATACGTGGCATACGAAGAGACATTCTTCGACTGTTGTACTGTCAGTCATAATTACTTTCTGACAAATGACGAGCTGTCTCCTCAGCGTGATTTGTAAATATTTGTCCTGATCAACTGAGCGTGACTTTTGACTCTGTCCTGATCAACTCAGCGTGACTGTCATTTTTAAAGGCCTACAAACTCGTATAAAAATATCCTTATAGAATCGTCACAATCTGAGCTCGACATGGAAAGATGTAAACTCGATCTTATCGAATGCGGTCAAATTAAAAATAAATTTATAAGCAATTTATAAAAATATAAATAACTTATATGCAAATGAAAAACAAAAAACCCGCCTTAGCATATAGCAAGTTGGACGCAATATCACCATAGCCTATAAAGAGCTTTGTATAAATTAATAGTATTGCCATAGGTTATGACAATTTTTTTATTTTTATAAAATTTTCAAACTTGTTATTTTCTACTTAATTTCATCAAACTTTGATTCTGCCAGCGAACAGAAATCTTTGAGAAACCTAAATTTCCCCTCTTACTAGGAATATAAGCAAATCGATCCCACCAAGCAAATACAATTTAATTTATGAAATATCAATTCTCTTTACTCATGCTTCAAATGTTGAACTTGCTTGTTAAAAACATGATGGATGCCGTTTGCCATACTGGTCGCATTCACATTTCACCAAAAAAAAAAAAGCTTAACGGCCTGTACAGGGTCATCGCGACCGTGCCCTCACTGACATGCACTCTCCTCCTTTTCTGCGGCCTTCCTCCAATAGAGAAACGACACATAATCCACGGATCATGACTAAGATCCAAATCTGCGGACAACATAGTATCACTATTTCATAAATAACTCAGCTTACACAGTAGTTAACTACTTCTTCTTCACATGTTTAAAGAAAATATGTTTAGTGGTATTTCTATTACGTGCCTATCTAACGTACAAAATCATTAACACGTTGTTGTTTTGGATTCAGAGCCAATCGATCCTTAGATCGCATTTATTTTTTATTTTAGAAATTCCGACGCATGGTATAGGAATAAAAGGGCATAACAAAAGTAGTAATGGATGTCCGCATGGTTGTAGCGGAGGCCGGGCGCGGAAGGCACATGTTGGAATCGTCTCTAGAGAGTTGGTCTTCTACCTGTAGGAAAGGACACCTTAAAAAATGTAGTAAAGGATGGTTGTGGTTAATTCTATGATGGAAGGAAGTTATATTCCAATGAAGATTATTTAAATTTCAGGGGAAAATAAATATCCTTTGTTATTCTCCTTATGAAAAAATGTAATGGAATAAAATGGATTTGTTTGGAGAAATTTCGGACACGGACTCCTGTAGGCTTGTCTTAATGAGCCCTAGTGCGTGCACTTCTCCAACTTTGTAGACTTGAGCGCTGGAATCACCTTCATGTTCACCAAGTAGCTCATCACCTTCTCGCTGATATGGCTAAGCTGCCTGTGCCACAACTTGGTAGACGCGTCAGAAACTGCGTTCATCTCCTGTGCCCCCTGTGCGCTCCCCTCCATATAGTAGAGACCGGACTTCTTGCTTCCTCAGGCAATGACCATCGAACCTCTGGAAAGCTTCCACTGACTTTTTTCGAAGAGACTAAAAAATCCCTCGTCATCCAACCTTCCAACGGACACCAGGTTGAACCGGATATCAGGGACATGACGAACATCTTTGAGAACAAGAACTGCACCCGTCTTCGTCCTCAAATGCACATCTCCAATGGCAACCGCCTTCGATACATCTCCATTGTCCATCTTCAACACTCCACAGTCGCCTGTCGTGTAAGTGGCAAATAGTGCCCTGTTATGAGATACGTGTGCTGAAGCCCCTGAGTCCACCAGCCAAGAATTGTCATCGCAGGCGAGGTTTGCAATAACCTCATCACCTACGACAATCACATCGCCTCCATGTATCGAAGCCGCTGCTGTAGTGTTCTCATCTTGCTTTCTCTTGTCGCCCTTCTTCTCTCTCTTCCAAGCGAAACAGTTCTGCTTGATGTGACCCTTTTTGCCATAATGGTAACACTTCGAATCCTCGTACCGACCCTTGGACTTTTCTCTGCTCTTGTCTCTGCCACCACCTGGACCCCTGCTTTTGCCCCTTCCGCAGCTCTCTGAAACTAGTGCCTCCGAGTGGTGGGATGTGGATGAAGTGCCCTGAGAACGTCTCTGCATCTCTTCATTCAGCACCCCGCTCTTGGCAAACTCTAAACTGGCCACGCCTTCTGGAGCATAAGCGATCATAGATACTTGTACGGTCTCCCACGAGTCTAGCAATGTACACAGCAGCCATAGTCCCTGAACCTCGTCGTCGAACTTGACTCTCATCGAAGATAGCTGGTCAACCACGTCCTGTAAATCACTCAAGTGATCCGTAATAGACGCCCCATCTTTCTACCGCAGACCCATCATCGTCTGGATCAGGAACAACTTGTTTACTCCGGTCTTCTTCGCATATAAAGATTTCAGCTTATCCCATAACGTCTTTGCGTGCTCAATATTGGCAACGTGGTTGTACACGTTCTCGTTAACGAACTGCCCCATAACGTCTTCGTGCGCTCAATATCAGCAACGTGGTTGTACTCGGAAGCAAATACGGGCAGATGCAGCTTCTTGACAAACTGCAAATCTTCATCTTGCTCTGCCAATAATGATAGTTGGTGCCATTCAGGTTCACAATGCGCACCGGCTTCGCGTCCGTCTCTCCTCTCTAGTTTTTCTGTCAAGTCCTGACACCCTTCTGAATTTCAGAACCTGGCTATAATACTAGTTTGTTGGAAAAGAAGCACAAAAACTTTCCCCAAACTAGAGAGTACCTGCGAGAGAACCGAGCAATACAACGCATGAACCAAACACCAAACACAATCCACGCAGACACAGAGAATTTTTGACGTAGAAAATTCTTGCGGAAAAAAAAACCACGGGACGATCGGAGTCCAACCCTTGTGAAGCCTTCACTAATAAAATAAAAGAGTACACCTTCTACAAACTTTTTCCGATCCAACAGGGATCCAACAACACTTGGAAGTAAGAATAATTGATTACAAGGCTACAAAGAATAAAGACGACGAGTAGAGATTACCCGAACACGATCCTCCTTCAAAAACGGCCTTCAATCCTCCTTCTCTCCCAAAGTTGCAATGGCACTCTTGCCTCTTTTCTCTCTATTTTTTTCAATGTTGTATTGTGATTAGGGTTAGAAAAAATCATGTAAGCCCCCTAATCCGCAGCAAAACCTGAACCGTATGATACGATCCAACGGTATAAAAATATCCTGAAATCAGCCTCAGCCCGTCGACACAGAGTTCGGCCAGAACTCTGTGTTTTCATGACAGAACAGTTCTAGAACAAAGGGGCAAAGTTTGGCCCGAACTCTGTCTCCCTGTTCCAGAATGTACTCTGGTAGCTCCCGAGCTTCTGCTTCGTCTCCGAATAGTCTCGTCACCTTCCCGAGCTTCTCTGACATACAGACGACGCTCGTCGCACTCTGGGGTCTTCTTCACATATGTTGGGAATCCCACCCACTCCAACAAGGACACCTTAAAAAAGTAGTAACGGATTGTTGTGATTAATTCTATGATGGAAGGAAGGAAGTTCTATTCCAATGAAGATTATTTCAATTTCAGGGGAAAGTAAATATTCTTTGTTATTCTCCTTATGAAAAAATGTAATAGAATAAAATGGATTTGTTTGGAGAAATTTCGGACACGGGCTCCTGTGGGCTTGTCTTAATGAGCCCCAGTGGGCTAGCGTAAGCCACATAAAAGAAACGTCCAGGCCTTACTCAGACTGCGCCCATCTTTAATGATATATAGACAGGAATTTCGAAAGCAGTCCCAAAACATTTATAGTAATTTCCTGCTCCGCTCCGATAAAGTATTCTTGGTTATTGACATCGCGCAATTGAACATTGGACTTACCGCTTGTGACTTGTCCCCATTTTGAGTGAACACATGTTTCGACCGACAAAACAAAGTAGATACATCACCATAGTGGCATAGTCTACGACGAGTTGTGTGCAAAGGATACATATTGTTATGATATATGGCAATATGTATTTCCATTCTCAAATTTGTGAACATGGCTGGCTACAATATTTTGGAGGCTCTATACAAGTCCTATAAATGAGGTCTTTATTTCTTTATATAATTTTTCTTATAAATTCAGCAATCGCTTTCTCAGTTAAATTCCATGGTATATTTGTTGACTTTACATACCTATTCATAGATCGTGTGAGGGATGATACTAGCTATCAAATTGCCAAACAAATGCTCAAATTTATATTAAATTTACAAGAAAAAAGAAAAGAAAAAAAAAAGACGTTACAATTAAAGAAGAGAATTAGAGAAATACCTGCTGGAGGGAGAAGACGTTTCCAATTTTCTTTCTGTTGAGAGCAATTTTTGGGAGATAGATGGAGGAGATAGAGGTATAATGACCAACGTTTCTTTAAAATCTAGCTTTGAAGGAAGCAACGTGGACTTCGTAGGGAGACCGCAGACCTTCGCTAGGTTGTTTTTTATTTGTTTGCCCATGGGCGGCGGGCTAGACAAAGTTACTGGTTTTTTCTGTAAAGGCCAAAAAAAAAATTTTGAGACCCCCTTTGGGGAGGATACGGTAAGGATATTGAATTTGATGTAGCGTATGATGTAATAATTCATGCAGAAAATTACCTACACTACACAGACAACAAATATTGGAAAATATATATATATATGGGTAGGGCTATATGTTTCACAGGAAGAGGACTATCTTTTGGTCTTCTTCATGCAACGAATGTGTCGTACCCAAGATGCATATCCTCTCTATAAATAGGAAGGAGATGGTGAAGGTTGAGAACGAAGAAAAATAAAACAACCACACACAACTTTAATCCACCTTAAGTGAGTTTGTAAGAGAAAGTGGTCATTAAGTTGTACCAACTTGAGAAAAGGCCCTATGTAATCTTTTATTTGATTATAGTGAAAACGACGAAGAAGGAACAGACGGAGGACGAAGGCTCAATTTGAGCTGAACCTCGTTAAATCTTTGTGTGTGCTATCTTTCTATTTTTCTTTTATCTTCTATTTTTAGTTTATTCTCGTCTCATCACAAAAACGAAAAATAACTTGTTTTTCCCAACACATCTCGACTGATTGGGGGTTGGTGGAAGAGGAGTTCAGTGCCAAGGATTGTCCTCTCCATAGGATGGATAGCACGAACAAGTTCAAGGAGCAACAAGGCCTTTGCCCATGTCGACGGCCCTGCATTAAATTGGCACCAGCTATCGAACACCCCCTCCCGATTCTTCTCCACCTGCAAATTCTGGCAATATTGTTTCATTTCTCCACCAGATCAAATATAGAAATATCGACAACTAAATATAACAAATATAATGTGCAATACAACACTACAATCTCCTAAAGAAAGAAAAATATTCAAATAAACATGCTCAAAGGGGTCCGTCCAAAAACATCAGATCAGGTGAATGTATATAGAATGAAATGCACAGCCACCACAAAATGGTAAAAGAAGAGCCAGAATAAGGCTGACACTTCCTATTCTACTCTCCTACGCCGTCACAATAAGAAAGTTTAGACGAGAGCTGCTGCAATGGCAACGAGCCCGGTGATGAACGCTGCTCCGATGGTGTTCCTCATAGCTGCTGCTCCATTCTGTGTCAGACAAAAACACACAAGAAGTTCATCAATACATTAGACAATAAGCAATCGGATCTGATAAAACCGATATTGTTATCATAGATCTGCATAGGAGAGTTATGTTAGTGAGAAGTCACTATAGAAACTATTATCCAAGGGCTAGAAGAAAGAATGTAGAACATTGTTCGACTCCTCATGAAATATTATCAAGAGACATACTGTAATCAAGAAAATAATTACCAAATTAATGTTCTGTTGGCAGGGAAGAACAGGATACAATACCCATCACCGCCCCTGTGATGCTCTGTTGAGTCGGAAGAATGACGGAACATAGGAAATGGTGGGGGATTGTCGACACAACAGATATGCAGGCATTTCCCAGCCAACACCCCAGAACACCACATTCCAACCGTAAACCAAAAATTTGCGGCCATTTGTATATACATTTGAAACATTTAGGCATCACAACTGACAGGGAAGGCAAGATGAGCCAAACAGTAACAAGAGTTGTACAGCACAACTGCACTTGCAGCTTGAGATGAGCAGAAAATGTTCCAACCAGCTGCAAGTGTCAAGCTATGACGACACTTGCAAACTTATTTTCACTTGCAGGCAAGTTGCATGATGCTTGGCTCTTCCAAAAGTTAAGGCCTCGTGTCTTGCATTAATGTTTCTCAGGTATAACTAGCTTCCTAACATAGCTAAACAGGGGAAAATATATTATTCTTGATTTGGATCAAACCAAAGCAAAAGAAAATTTGTAGTTTCCAACTGCAATTTAAAAAGGTAACTCTACAGGCAGTTTGCATGAATGGGGCCATCAGAAAATAGATAAACAAGCAAGCATAACAAACAAAAGATGTGTAGCTCAGCTGCCATTGTAGGGCAGGGGCAAGCATATATCAGAGGGAGATCTCTCTTTTATGGTAGTCAAAAACCTCGTCTAAACTTCATGCCAACACTTCACCCACCTCCCTTCTTTCTCTTCGTCAAATTTTCTCTCTTGAGATCCTGTGTATGCCAACAACTTTTAACAAATCTCAATAGGGGATGGACCATTCAATGGTAATCAATAATTTGTTAACATGACCAAGTTTTTTTTTAACAAAATCCGAAGTTTTATGTTAAAATACCTTCTGAATTCCGGATTGGGTTCGGGATAACAATATACAATGGAAATATATTTTCGGGTAATTGTTAGACTTTCTTTTAAATCCAAAAAAAATCCATGTCCCAGATATATCCAATAAACCAACACAGCCCAATCTTTTAATCAAAATCCTAGTTCAGATATTAAAACAGAACTCTGGTTGGCTTAGGGGATGTTTGTGTTGGGGCATTTGTATTCTTGACATGTAGAGAACTTGTTCTCTACATGCTTAGTGAAGTTTTAGTCCCACATCGGAAATGCACCATGTGGTATCTCAACATATATAGGCTTCTATGTATTGTTGGGATGTGCACATGGGTGGTGACCCAAAGGTGGGAACCATGTGGGTGATTTTACTAAGAGGTAAGAATAAGGCTCCATGGTAAGCTTCTAGCTTTTTGCTCTTGGAAAATTTATTTCCATGGGAGCTAAGCCCCATAGGGGCTTAGCGACTCGGACTCGGACACGGACTCGGGCTCGGGCTCAAGGGCTCACGAGACGTAATGTGGCGTTTTGTTGGAGCACTTTGCACGTCAGCATCGTCGCTAGGCGCATAGTGCGCTTAAGTTGCGCTCGTTACGCGAGCCACTTGCACGGCCACGTTACGCGAGCCCAGTTACGCGCGCCACGTTACGCGAGCCCAGTTACGCGATCCGTTACGCGCCACGTTACGCGGGCCTCGTTACGCGAGCCCAGTTACGTCGGCCCAGTTACGCAGCCTAGTGCGCAGTATGCGCAGCGTACACAGTATGCGTAGAGTGCGTAGTGTGCGCAGGTTGCGTAAAATGGTTGTGTGCGTAAAGTGGCAGGTTGCGTAGAGTTGCGTAAAGCATTACGCGTAGGGTGCGTAATAGGGCTGTGTGCGTAAAGTGCAAATCACGCTGGTTACGCGAGTGGCGCAACTTGCGGCAGAACGTGTCTTTGCATGTTCTGAGCGGTTGCTCCATGTTCGGGGTGGTTATTACCACGTTCCTAACATTGTGCTAACCGGGCAGTTGTTGCAGGGGCCTATATAAGGTCTCCTCCTTCTCTCTCACAAAAAGAGAATTAATATACAATTAATAGACAGAAAGTTTACAAGTATTTAGAAGCTGTGAGAGAGAAGAGAGGTATTATATCAGCGTTGAGTTTTGCACGGGAGTTCGTGTTCATCCGAGGAGTCAGAAGAGCAAGAGTGTTCCAAGTTCTCCGACGAACTTGCTGGTTCCTGGCAGCTATTCGTGTGGGGCGAATAAAGCTTTGAGCAACGGTGATCATTCACCCCAGCAGGAGTTTTTCCATCTTTTGCCTGTCACCTTCTTCGTTTATCATAATTCTATTAGCGCACCTTCGGTGAAGTGTTTGCGTTGGTAAAAATCCGTGCACCTTCTGTGAAGTGTTGCATTAGTGGAATTTCTGTTACGTACCTTCCGTGAAGTGTTACGTAATAACAATTGTTTTTACAATTGTTACAAATTCTCAGTTTTCCATCGAAAAATTGTGCCCCGGCACTAACAATCTCAAAGCTTTATAGCTACGATGGAAAACGTTAATGTTTCACTCTTCAATTCTGACTTTTGTAAGTTAGAAAAGTTTGATGGAGAACATTACCAAGTCTGGAAGAGGAAGGTTTATCTCACCCTTCAACTCAAAGACGTAGATCACGTGCTTCTGGAGGAAGAACCTACTGTTCCAGATGTTGGGTCTGCTGCCGCAATCACCGCGTCTACTAAACTTCAAGCAAAATGGAGAAGGAAAAATAGTATTTGCATGCTGCTTATCCTGAATGCTATGGAAGATTTCCTTGCAGAATCCTATTCTAAGAAGACAATCGCTAGAGACATATGGGAGTCTCTAGAAAAACTCTACGAAGAAGACAAGAACCGCAGTAAAATCTTTGTGGTTGAAAGATATCACAAGTGGTTCTTTGAGGACGAAAAGTCTATGCTGCCGCAGGTGAAGGAGTTCCTGAAACTGCGACAGAAGCTGGAAGACGAGGCGATGTCCCTCCCCGACAAGTTTGTTGTTGGAGGGATTGTCTCAAAGCTCCCCGCTGGGTGGAGCAAGTTCTATGCAAACATGCATAAGAAGAAGCTGGAGATCACCCTTGAAGATCTCCTGCAGAAAATCTATGTTGAGGACCAGATGCGGGCTCAACTGAAGGTGGACGCACTGTCCAAACAATTGGCTAACGCCAATCTGGTGCATTCAAGGGAACCAAGGGGAAAGCATGCGGCTTTCCAAAGCAAGAAGAAGGACCTTGACAATCTGAAAGTCAAGGGTACTTCAATAAAGAAGAAGAAGCCAAAGTCTCGGCTTGTTTCAAGTGTGGCAAGAAGGACCACTTTAAGAATGAGTGCAAAGCAAAAGCCAAGCAATCGGAGCAAGGAGAGCCTAGTAAGGTATCTATGATCACTGATGTTGTTTCTATGATTGCGCAGGTTGATGCGGTAGGAACTGATGCTGACTGGTGGGTAGACACTGGAGCCACCTGCCATGTTTGCTCCAGCAAGGATTGGTTCACCACCTACACCCCTACTTCTTATGTGGTTATGGTGGCGAACCAGGCACAAGCTGAAGTGCTTGGGATCGGGACAGTGGTATTGAAGCTGACTTCTGGCAAGTCTCTGACGCTTCAAGACGTGAAGCATGTACCTGCTATCGCCAAGAACCTGATCTCAGGAGGCCTACTCTGCAAAGCAGGCCTCAGGATGGACATCAATGCTGGCCAGATGGTGATGTCTATCAGGGGAACATATTTCGGAAAAGTTTTTTATACCAAAGGAATGTTCAAAATTCAGCTTGTAAATCAGTTCAATGTTGTTAATACAATCACTCATTCTGCTTATACTTTTGAGTTGTGGCATAATAGGCTAGGACATGTTCATTCTAAACGAATTAACAGAATGTCTAGTCTAGGGCTTATCTCCAAGTGTAGGGGTAAGGTAGAGAAATGTAAAGTTTGTGCTCAAACTAAGATCACAAGGAAACCCTTTCCTTGGGTTAATCGAAGTACAGATCTTCTGGAGCTAGTACACTCAGATATCTGTGACTTCAAACAGTTCTCTACAAAGGCCGGGATGAAGTATTTCATAACCTTCATCGATGACTTCTCTAAGTATGCGTTCATCTACTTGCTGAAGGCTAAAGACGAAGCATTTGAGAAGTTCAAGGAGTTCAGGACCGAAGCTGAGTGGCAAACTGGACAACAACTCAAAAGAATAAGAAGTGATCGGGGTGGGGAGTATAGGTCTTATGAACAGTGTTCTAAATGGCGCCCGCCTAGGCCGCCTAGGCGGTGCCTAGGCGGTAGGCGGTCCCTCTCCGCACCGCTTTGCTGTAGGCGGTGGAGTAGGCGGCCAATGGAGGTTGGCGGCATAGGCGGAGGTGAGGCAGCGTAGGCGAGCGCCTAGGCGGAGAAATACTTTACAAAATATTTTGGCCAAAAAGTTTTTTTTTTAACATTATGGGCCTAACAACACTAAAACTTTATAAATCTTCGTTCTACAACTTAGTTATGCATGGAACGCCCTTAAAATATGCATATTATGCAAAAAACAGTGGTAAAATAGTAAAAAATGTTCAAAATGTATCAACCGCCTAGGCGGCGCCTAGGCACCGCCTAGGCGGCCTAGGCGGTAGGCGGACTCTCTCCGCCGCGCACCCGCCTACCGCCGTTTATAACCTTGCTTATGAATTCGCATCATTCTGCAAAGAACATGGAATTGTCAATGAGACTACGGCTCCGTACTCTCCTCAATCCAACGGAGTAGCTGAGAGGAAGAACAGGACGTTGACAGAAATGATAAACTCAATGCTGTTGACTGCGGGTCTTCCTAAGTGCTACTGGGGAGAAGCTGCACTGACGGCTACTTTTATTCTGAATAGGGTGCTTCATGCAACTTCTGACATTACTCCTCATGAACTCTGGTTCAAAGTCAGACCTAACTTGAATGTCATTCGAGTGTGGGGGTGTTTGGCATATGTCAAGCTTCCAGATCTGAAGATTCAGAAGCTTGGGACAAGGACTACTAAGACGATCTTCTTGGGGTATGCCGAGAAGAGTGATGCTCGGAGATTTATTGATATTGAGTCAAATCATATCATTGAATCTCGCGACGCAGAATATTTTGAAGACAAATTTGCAAGGCACAAGAATATTGTTCTTGCGGATGTTCCAGAGAATAATGAGGGTGCGCAGGTCTTCAATGAAGATGTGGTCCAAGAAGATGTTGTTGTTGAAACAACGGTTGAACCAGATCTCGCTGAGCCGTCAACGAAGCGAGTGAGGAGGCCGAAGGACTTCGGAAGTGACTTTGTCACCTATCATGTGGAAGCAGATCCGCTTACCTTGATGAGGCGATGAAGACCAGAGACCCGATTTTCTGGAGGGAGGCGATTGACAATGAAATTGAATCCATCACCTCCAATAACACTTGGGTGTTGGTTGATCTTCCTGAAAGAGCAAAATCCATCGGATGCAAATGGATCTTTAAGAAGAAGATGAAAGCAGACGGAACTATTGACAAGTTCAAGGCTAGGCTAGTAGCCAAGGGATTTTCTCAGAAGCAGGAAATCGACTACTTTGACACGTATGCTCCAGTAGCCCGGATGACTACCATCAGAATGTTGATTGCTCTCGCAGCGATACATAAGATGGTGATACATCAGATGGATGTGAAAACGGCTTTCCTAAATGGCGAGCTGACCGAAGAGATTTATATGCAACAACCAGAGGGATTTGTCGTCAAGGGTCTTGAAGACAAAGTCTGCAAGTTGGTAAAATCTTTGTACGGTCTTAAACAGGCTCCCAAGATGTGGCATGAGAAATTTGACAAGATTATAAGGTCAAATGGCTACATGGTCAGCGAGACGGACAAGTGTGTTTACACGAAGTTCGCTGATGGAAGAGGTGTGATCGTTTGTCTGTATGTGGACGACATGCTTATCCTAGGTACGGATATGATCTGTGTCACGGAGACAAAGAGGTTCATCTCGAGCAAGTTCAGTATGAAGGACTTGGGGGAAGCTGATGTGATCTTAGGGATCAAGATCATCCGGACAGACACTGGACTAGCGCTGTCACAGTCTCATTATATTGAGAAGATGATCACTCGTTATGGGTATCGGGATCTTTCAGGGATCGATACGCCGTACAGGTGTGATCTGAAGCTGAAGCCTAATTCAGGGGAAAGCGTCAGGCAGCTGGAGTATGCAAGCGTAATCGAAAGTTTGATGTATGCTACTACTGCCACAAGGCCTGACATAGCTTTTGCCGTGGGAATGCTGAGTCGTTTCACGAGTAACCCTGGTGTTGAACACTGGAAGGCTGTGAAACGGGTTATGAGATATCTCAAGAAGACTCAGACATATGCACTGTACTACAGCGGAGATCCGCAGGTAGTGGAAGGCTTCAGTAATGCCAGCTGGTGCTTAGATTTGGAGAACGAGAGGTCCACAGGTGGATATATTTTCACAATTGGTGGAGCTGCTATATCATGGAAGTCGAAGAAGCAGACAATGCTCTCGCGGTCATCCATGGAATCTGAGTTCTTTGCACTTAACACCGCAGTCGAGGAAGCAGAATGGCTTCGGGAGCTCATGTATGATCTTCCAGTGGTTGGGGCGCAAATACCGACAATATCGATATACTGCGACAACCAGGCGACTGCGGCGGTGGCATCAAATGACCTCTTCAACGGAAAGAAGAGGACTCTACGGTTAAAGCACAGGACAGTACACGATCTTATTAAGAGAGGTGTAATTGCAGTGATTGATATTCGGAGTCAGGAAAATCTGACGGATCCGTTCACCAAGGGCCTCAGGCGCCAGCTGGTCGATGACTCAGCATGTAAAATGGGCTTGAAGGCATTCTGATATTAGTTATTGTATTCCTACCATAAAGTTTTATGCTATTAGTTCAAAGATTTATCTACTAGGCATCTAGCTTTTGGTTCAAGGGAGGACCATTAACTGAAAGAATATCAGGAACGGTGGGTACATGTTCTATTGGGCATGGAGAGGTTACGGACCTATAACCACTGTTGTCTACTGTTATTTTCTGCGAAAAACGGTTCTTGTGGGAAGGTTGGCTTAATTGCCTTAATAAGTTCTCAGGCAGAGAATGCCTGGTGTGCTTTACAGGAAGCACGGTAGAGCAGCACTACAAGGAGTGAAACTCCATGCTACAGTGGGGTGACTCCACGATAAGGTTCCTATATGTGGGGTGCTGCCCAGGAATAGGATAAAGCCTCGGCTTTGCAGGCCAAGTCATAGCGGCGTAGCACCGCAAATAGGCAGTTAGCCTAATGTTGTATGATAAAAATAAAGAGGGGTGTAGTCAGCACTACAAAGAGGAGGAGTTCCTCATGTTACAGTGGCACGACACCACGATGAGGTACCCGGTTAGGGATAAAGCCTCGGCCTTGCAAGCCATGTCGTTGCGGCGTAACACCGCAAGGGAGCCTAAGGCTTCATGCTAGGTAGTTTGGCACTACAAAGAGGCAGTTGCCTCATGCTACAGTAGTATGACACTACAAAGGTTCCCAGATATGGGGTGATTCCCAGGGAGGGTAATGCCTTGGCTTCGGGCCATGTCATAGCGGCGTAGCACCGCAAGGGGAGCGTAAAGCGTTCCATGCCATGTTTCTTTATCATGAACTCACTTATAGTGTATAGACAGCGATATCAGACCGTCTCTTGAGGGTAAACTTGTAGACGCCCAAAAGTATACACTGAAACCAGGCTGGCACAGGGCCTTCAATGTGCATAGCCAGAAGCACATGTGACTACATTATGTGAGCGGGAACAACTTCAGCTATGATGCAGAATTCAAGGCTTAGTCCATTCTGTATTATAGTCTGTTGTTTAACCCATGCGGAAAGATTCAAGTCATCGCGACATCTCTCCTAATGCATGATGGACAGTCACTGTGGGGAACACTCGAACCCATATATATTGAGATATGTGAGGGATTGTTGGGGCATTTGTATTTTTGACATGTAGAGAACTTGTTCTCTACATGCTTAGTGAAGTTTTAGTCCCACATCAGAAATGCACCATGTGGTATCTCAACATATATAGGCTTCTATGTATTGTTGGGATGTGCACATGGGTGGTGACCCAAAGGTGGGAACCATGTGGGTGATTTTACTAAGAGGTAAGAATAAGGCTCCATGGTAAGCTTCTAGCTTTTTGCTCTTGGAAAATTTATTTCCATGGGAGCTAAGTCCCATAGGGGCTTAGCGACTCGGACTCGGACACGGACTCGGGCTCAAGGGCTCATGAGGCGTAATGTGGCATTTTGCTGGCGCACTTTGCACTTAGCACGTCAGCATCGTCGCTAGGCGCATAGTGCGCTTAAGTTGCGCTCGTTACGCGAGCCACTTGCGCGGCCACGTTACGCGAGTCCCGTTACGCGCGCCACGTTACGCGGGCCTCATTACGCTAGCCCAGTTACGCGTGCCACGTTACGCGGGCCTCGTTACGCCGGCCCAGTTATGCAGCCTAGTGCGCAGAGTACGCAGTGTGCGTAGAGTGCGTAGTGTGCGCAGGTTGCGTAAAATGGCTGTGTGCGTAAAGTGGCAGGTTGCGTAGAGTTGCGTAAAGCATTAAGCGTAGGGTGCGTAATAGGGCTGTGTGCGTAAAGTGCAAATCACGCTGGTTACGCGAGTGGCGCAACTTGCGGCAGAACGTGTCTTTGCATGTTCTGAGCAGTTGCTCCATGTTCGGGGTGGTTATTATCACGTTCCTAACATTGTGCTAACCGGGCAGTTGTTGCAGGGGCCTATATAAGGTCTCCTCCTCTCTCACAAAAAGAGAATTAATACACAGGTAGTAGACAGAAAGTTTACAAGTATTTAGAAGTTGTGAGAGAGAAGAGAGGTATTGTACCAGCGTTAGAGTTTTGCATGGGAGTTCGTGTTCATCCGAGGAGTCAGAAGAGCAAGAGTGTTCCAAGTTCTCCGACGAACTTGCTGGTTCCTGGAAGCTATTCGTGTGGGGCGAATAAAGCTTTGAGCAACGGTGATCATTCACCCCAGCAGGAGTTTTTCCATTCATTTATCAGAATTCTATTAGCGCACCTTCGGTGAAGTGTTTGCGTTGGTAGAAATCTGTGCACCTTCTGTGAAGTGTTGCATTAGTGGAATTTCTGTTACGTACCTTCTGTGAAGTGTTGTATTAGTGGAATTTCTATTACGTACCTTCTGTGAAGTGTTACGTAATAACGATTGTTTTTACAATTGTTACGAATTCTCAATTTTCCATCGAAAAATTGTGCCCCGGCACTAACAGTTTGGTATGATGAAACTCACCCGGAAGTGTGCAGCAGCTATAGAAGTCGTAGCCACCACACCCCGAGTCCCCGACCAACCATGCTAGAGCTCCTCCGCCATCGCAACCAACTATTTGATGGGATTTATTTGAACTTGGTCACTAGTGACCCGGTCCTACCACTCCATGCTGTGGCAAATCTCAAGTGTGTATATTTCAATATTTGAACTAGCATTTATTGTCTTAGACATACGAGATGTGTTAGCTTAAGTGGTTGTTAGGTGGAGGATTTTTTTCTAGTGGGCAAGATTTTTTTCTCGCGGACAAGGTTCAAATTCCACAACAATTTTTTGTTTTTGTCACTATTTCTTAAAAGATTTTCTTTTGAACTAGGCCCCCACGAACTCGGAGACTCGGGCGTAGGCACGAACAAAGGGTACAAATGGGCACTTTGATGACGCACTTTGCGCGTACGCATTGGGCGCTAAGATGACGTGGTTTGTCGCAATTCTACATGTCTGCGAGCTCCAAGGTTCCACTGCGTTCGGGTGTTACACTAGTTGCGCGGTTCTACGGTTTTGTCGCTGTATTGTTGGTGTAGGAGGACGGTTCAGTTGGTAACCTCCCTACTTAGAGAGAATGATCCATGTTCAACCGCCCTCGTGGTCTTGTGGGACGATTACAAGATGCTCTCCTATATAAGTGCTTCTAAGAAGTCGGAACCAGAAAAGAGAAAGCAGCAGACACCGAGTGGTTCATGCTATCCAACTTCAAGATCAAGGTGTCACTTACGAGTGTTCCAGAAGTTCTACCGAATTTGTTGGTTAATAAGAACAAATCGTCGAAAATTGTCAAATCTCATTTTGAGCAATAGTCATTTTCATCAACCTGGCAATAATTCGTTCTGCAGTTTTTACTACTTACTGAGCTTTGCTCTTTTGGCAACGTTGTTGCATGATGGCAGTCTCGACTGCTTTCACTACTGCGACAAACATGTCGGTAGTGCACTCAATGCACGTATTTAGCAAGAGTACATGCTGGTAGTGCACTCAGTGCACATCAAGGCTATCTGCTGGTAGTGCACAACTTTTGCAAGTTTACTTGTGTTTTCAAATATTCTGCTGACAAAGTCTTCAAGGTTTGTGAGAAATTTCCGTGAATCAACACCACCATTTAGAGCCATGGCGGTGTGTGAGCCCTTGTGCACGGTGGATGATGGGCCAGCCAAGGTGCGTAACCACGCACTTGAACGCCCCACGCCCTTGTCACGCCTACGCTTGCGGGGATGCCCCTAGGAGGTGGAGAGAGCGGTGGTATATAGTTGCGATGCAGGGAAGTGCAAAACGAGGGGGAGGAAGCAATCGCAATAATGAGGACGCTGGAGGACGACAACAAATCGTGTGAGGACTTTGTTGTAGGAAACAACAAATCGTGAGTATGGTTGGATTGGGGAGTATTGTATGGTGAGGAATTTACTTATAATACTTAAATTACATAATTAGTTAAATAATGAGTATTAATAAATAATTATCAATTTAGTTAGAAAAAAAATTAGTTTATTTATTATTACAATTTATTTTTCACTTTTCCATTTTCTTCATATTTAACATCACAGAAGTGAAAATTTGTAACTTCCAAGTATAACATATATGTATCCAAACATTGAAAATAGTTCTAGCAAACAAGAAGAAGGATGAAGTTCAAAATCATGCGCATTTTATTTTCAAGAGACAAGAAGTCACTTCACACTTCCTGACAGTTACACCAATCCAAACCGCACCTTAAGGGTAAATATTTTAAAAACAAAATGCCGTACCATGTTCAGGTTTTACATGCATCTGGTCCCAACCATACCAGACCCCCATTGACAGCCCTAGAAGAAGGATGACCGTAAAACACTAAACGAGCATAACATAGATCACAGGGCCCAGCAAACTCAAGAATGATGAAAACCTAAATGCAAAGCTGATTTTCAAACAATTCAGGGTTTGGGTTCTAAATACAATTATCTAATAAAATTCGGAGCAATACTTGCCAGACCCCAATGTCCGAATTCAAATAGTATCGGACCACACTAAGCCCAAATTGCAACAAAAATAAATTCACAACCCAAAATCCAAGTATATCCAATAATAATAGGTAAATCAGATTATTTCGAGCTCTTTGTTGCATTTAATTGAGTTAAATAATCACCATTGTTATTTCTAAACATCTACAAATTATCATCAAAATCTACCACCTCCTAACGACACCGAGTCAACCAGAATATAGGTGAAAACATTTAACACGTGATCATACATTAATAATAATAGAGTCCAGATGTCGAGCTCCTGGTCCCAATTCCAATCCGACGGCCAGGAAACCGATTAAGAAATTAAAGGTTTGTCCGACCGGAACTCAAAACACTAAAATGTCGGATTTAATTCGCGTATTTGAAATCCCCCCAGTAGCCAGCTGGAGTTGCAACAGGTTCAAACGTCCAGGACAAGTCCAGGAAAAAGCACGCACATACTGTGTTGCTTTTCGTTTGTTTGTTATCCCTAAAATTAAGCCTCGTACTAACTTACGCCGCTCGCCGCATAAACATTTCAAACGGTCGTGCAATATCAGCCATCCCTTTCTTAATGAACGGCAGATATCGAAGAACGCAGAAAAAATTACACGAGGAACACCGCACGTCCCTCCGACGCTAACAGACGCGGATAAGAGACGACGTCCGCTCCAGATCCAACGGTCAAAAAACGCCGGGTCACGTTAGAGCGACGACGCCAGAGCTCGGCATCCGGCGCCGGTGAGAAGAACGGTTCGAAATACATTCTTCCGGCGCACGACTACAAGAACAATGCAAACCACTGGCGTGCGCCGGGAGGACAGTTCCATTATCCTGGCGCACATTAGCGAGACAAGCAGTGCAGGAAACAAATGACAAATACTATTTGTACGTCTGCAGACGCTGGCGCACGTTAGATCGACGTTGGAAAACGCTATCGTGCGCCGGAACTCGAGAATAAGTTGAGAACGACAGTTACATGCTCCAGGCGCACGGTAGAAAGACAAAACAATCGAGAGAAACAATAGCAGAGAAAAGTTGAGTGCACTCACAGTGGTATCATCAGAAACGGCTGGTCCCGGAGAGACGGCGGTGGATCCGGTTGGCGCGCTTGCGGGAGCAACAACAGTGGAAACGGCCGATGGCGCGGGGGACGCAGCCGGCTTCTTCTTCGACTTGCTCGGAGCAGCAGCGGGAACAGCGGCAGCCGGGAGTGGAGTCTCCGCCGCTGGAACCGGAGCGGCAACCGCCACGACCGGAGCGGGAGTTGGTGGGGGCAGTGTGGGAGGCGGTGAGGACACGGGGACTGGAGCAGGAGAGGCCGGGACGGGAGCGGGCTTCTCCGGGGCCTTGGTGGGGGCAGCCACCGGCGCGTTGGCTGGAGCGGCGACGGGCGCACTCGGCGGTGTGGAGACGGGGGCGGCCGCAGGGGATGTGGTCACCGGCTTGGTGGTGGTGGCGGGAGGTGACGCGACAGGGGCGGGGATGGCGGTGGACTTGGTCGGGGCGGCGGCGGGAGCCTGGGCGGCGGAGGACGACATCGCGAGGAAAGCTAGGGCTAGAGCGAAGGCGGTAACGCGATCCATTTCTTCTTCGTCTTCTTTTCTTTCTAGAGCGAGTGTCGATAGAAAGAAAAGGAGTAAACTGAAGTGGAGGAGGGAGGGTTGATTGATTTATATGTAGGTGGTTTCAGGGTGTGGTGGGGCCCAATGAGTGTGACGGCTACATAGTCGGGTGAAGTAGTGGGTGCAAATAGGGGACGTGAACTTAACTGAGGGATGAGTGTTTTGGAGTATCGACTATCGAGCCGGTTCCGCTTTAAGCGGTTGGGTGCTTATTGGACACGTGGCGGTTATACGGTGGAAAGAGGAGGGGTTTTTTTTTATACCGAGCACCTGGTGTTTGTCAGTAGTGATTAGGATTTATTAAGTAAAATCTAAGTGCATAGTTTTTTTTTTTTGAAAAAAAAAAAAAAAAAAAAAAAATCTAAGTGCATAGTTAATGGAGTTTAATTAATCTTTAGTTATTATGGTTGTAGGCCTTGCTATTATTAGGGAAAGAAAGATGCACTTTAACTTTTGAGTCGGGTCGGACTCAGATTGGGTCGTTTCCGGTTAAACCCAAACCAGATTTGTTTCGAAAACGGCTCAACCTGACCTGAGGTTTCTGACGTGTTTAAACCATGTAACGAGTAAATCCGAAGTAGCTTTTTCTTTTTCCCCTTTTTCCTTCAGACTTGTTGCGATATTTTTCTAAATATTGTCATAATAAATTTTCGCAATCGTTCAGTTTTTTATTGATTTTTTTATTGTGTAAATATTAAGGTTAATTAGGCTTTAGGTCCCAAAAATATTCAAAAATTTGTGTTTGAGTTTTGGAGATGTCCAACTTAGTCGACCCGTGACCGTCCAACATATGTTAATAAATATTTTATGACTAATTAGACTTGAGGTTGATTCTTACCTTTCTTGAGTTATGATTCAATTTATTTATTGTGAATGATCAGTATAGGTCAACCATCATCTCACGATCCAAATTCTAAGTCGGTTATGCATCTTGAGAATCGAATATTTCTGGAACCCAAAGTATAATTAACCCTAAATATTAAGTGGCTATTAAAACTAATCAAAATTATTTATAATGTTAGTATTCACATAGGATAAAGAATGTATTTATAATGTTAGGGTGTGTTTGATAGAAGGAAAAAGTGGGAGGAAGGAAAATAAAGTAGGCCTGTCAATAGTAGCTTATTGGTCGGATATTGGCATTACCATATTCGAACCATTAACTACGGGATATATCTGATAACTATCGGATATTCGATCGGATAGAAGTTTTGGCTACCGTATCCGTTACCGATAATTTTAACGGATATCGGATAATATCCGAACCAATAAAATTACTAAAAAAATATTTAAAAATGGAAGAAAAAATAAGAACTAGTAGATTTTGTCAAGAAACAAAATATTTCCACATTGAAACGACAGATTTTGTCTAGAAACAACATATTTTCACATTGAAATATCATAAGCAACAAATTTTCACATTGGAACAGCAGATTTTGTCAAATATATGTGCATATTTTCACATTAAAATATCATAAGTAGCAGATTTCCATGCATACATTGAATACATTTGCACCAAAAAAAATTTCACAAATACATATAACTAGTAGTCTCATGCATACATTGGATATATTCTAAATTTATTAAATAATTTAAATATTATTGGTTCGGATATGACACTTACCGTATCCGCATCCGATATCCGATAAATATTCGATATGGTATCTGAATCTGTATCCGTATCCGAAATTTCGGATATTTTCGGTTCGAATACGGATCGAATACGGATTTTCGGTCTACCATTGACAGGCCTAAAATAGAGGAGGAAAAAGTGAAGGAAAAGATTCATTTTCTCTTGTTTGGTGTGGAAGGAAAAGTGGAGGCTTGTATTAATTAACAATTATACCCCTATATGAGTGTATTATTTGAAAATATTTATGAAGTCAAATGGTAAATAAGTGTTTTTAGTTGATGGTAGAATTGGTAAACCCTATATTTTTTACTTTCTTTCCTTCCACTTCTTTTTTCATACCAAACAAAGAAAAATGCATCTCTTACATTTTTCATCATTGCTACCAAACACAAAGGAAGGAAATGATCTTTTCTTTTCATATGGAAGGAAAATGTATTCTTATCTTTTTCTTTCCTTCCACTTTTTCATCATTTCTACCAAACACAACCTTAGTATTCACATAGGATAAATGATGCAAAGTCAAAAAATATTTATAAGTCTCTCAGAACTGTATAGAAAAAAACTAATATATAATTAAATAAATTAAAAGTAAATAATATTGCTTGAGTTCAAAACCTTTTGGATATAACATTAAAGGTTATATGTAACTAAATTGAGAACTTAGGGTAGGGGTAGGGGTGAGCGTTCGGTTATTCTATTTCAACCGAATCGAAATAGCCAAAACACTAAACTAAACTTTTAAAAATAAAAAATTTAAACATAATCAAAATTGGCCATAACTTAAACTGAATCAAACCGATAAACAATTCGATTTATACGGGGTTATTCGGTTTGCTCGATTGTACTTTTTTTTGTTTAATGAATCGGTAGATCCAGTCACCTTAGCACAGATACGCTCCGAATTAAAATTGAACTGAACCATTTATTAAACGGGTAAAACCGTTAATGTCCAAATTCATTTTATGAAGACGAGTTGGGCTCAAGTTATCATTCTTAATTAAAGCTCTCTCTACCTTTAGTCTTTGATGTTATAAAAGGTAAAGTGTTATCTTTAAAGTATCAAATTAACAATTTGTTATGTAACCTTTAATATAAGTAGTTAAATACACTTGCTTTTATAAATGCGCAACATGGAACCCTATAATGTTTGATTAAAAAATAAATCACTATACTCCAATCTTCTTTCTTATATTAACTCTAACCCTAACTTTAGGAAGATGATGGAGCTATAAACTCTTCCTCATCGAGAGCCAGGCAACACCCTCTCAAGTTGCCTCCTACACCTAGTTCTTTGTTGTCATGCCACTCTGTTGCTTCTGTTGCAAGGATCCGGCTTAGGTTAGCAGTGACAACAACTTGTGGAGAGTGACATGGGAAGTACTACAACTAGGGTTAAGAATTATTTATGCATGAATAAAAATGTCAACGACTGATTGTTTGTAAATGGAGTTCTAATACAACTTTTGGTGCTTTTTGTGCCCTAAGTGATTTTGTAGTAATTTTGGCTGCAATAAAAACTATAATGGTACTATATTTATTATAAACTAAATTTATATATTCAACTATTTCAGTTTTGTAATTTTATATCCCCCCCCCCCCCCCCCCCCCCCCCCTCCGTCCGTGTCCGGTCCGAGCTGTGCCCCACACCCCACACTCCCACAACCCCCTCCACCCCCCTCCCTCTCTGCGCTGGCCCGTGACGCGCCCCTACACCCTTTGTGCCCCCGTCTCGTGACCCGCGTGGCCTTTTACTTGCTTCTTCCGCCACTACTACTCGTTGTTGCGACATCACACACCCCTCCCCCCCCACCCCCCCCCCCCCCCCCACCCGGCCCCGCGGCTCCCGGGCTGCCGACACATGAAAGAGGTAGAACTTCGGAGAGAGAGGAGGAGGGGAGAGAATGTGAGGGATAATTTTGTCATTTTACGTCTCCATTTAATATTGCTATGACAAAAATGGAGAAATAATATTAAGTTAGTATTTATCAAAGTTGAGAATATCAAATTAAAATATTAAAATAGTTGAAATTATCAAATTATGATTTAGCCTTTATTTAAAGTCAACCAAATATTGAAGTTGGTACAATTATTGCAAAACCAATTATAGCAACAATATTTATAACCAATCAATGAATGCATCGAGTAATGGTTGGAGCCTACCTCATGGTGTTCACTGGCCGGTTTGGCCCGGGCCCGCCCGTGGACCGCACCGGCCCGCCCCCCTATAAGCCTGGACCGGCCCGCCGTGGGCCCGAACCGGCCCGGCCCCCCACGTTCATTCGGTTCGGGTCGGGCCCCCCCCCCCACAGCCCGAGCCCTGCCCGGCCCGGACCGGACCGGTCTTAATTTTTTTTTTTTTTTTTTTAGTAAATAGGCCCGGCCCGGTTGGACCGGCCCGGCCCGGCCCGGTTGGACCGGCCCGGCCCGGCCCGGCCCGCTGGGACCGGTCCAGCTGCAGCCGACCGTTGGAGGGTTTTTTTTTTTTTTTTCAAAGTTTTGACCGTTTGGGGGGGGGGTTCTTTTACCAAAATACCCCTCCCATATAGCCGTTATTAAAACGTTGGGAGGGGCATTTTGGTCATTGTTGGCGTAAAATTACCAAAATAACCCCAAAAAATTCCTATAAATAGCCCAAAAATTCCATTTTTCAAACACAACTCATTCTTCACAAATTCTCTACATTTCTCTACGGTGCTCTGGTGCTCTACTGCTTTCCTTCCCCGGTGCTCTGGTGCTCTACTGCTTTCCTTCTCCGGTGCTCAACGGCTTTCCGATCTCCCTCCCAACTCCATTCCGGCTCTACGGCTTCCCGATCTTCCTCTCAACCCCTTACTTTCTTCTAGCGTAGTTTACTTTATTTTATTTTATATATGGCTGGTGAAGGTTCAAACCCACCTGATCTTGCTGGACAGACTTACCATTATTTTAGTAATTTTTTTGACGGTAATGAAATTCCACCTGAGCAAGTAGTAGCTCCGGCTTGGCGTCTAAGCTATCAGCAGCCGGTCGCATACTACAAAGGAAGAAACAAAAGCAATCTTTCCAACCTACTCAAGAGTTGTCTGCTTACCTTAACTCTTATCAAGACGAAGATGAGACTCCAGATCACTTCGCCGTTTTAGAATGGTGGAAGAGACACGACAAGAGATTTTCTGTGCTTTCTAACATAGCACGTGATCTACTGATGGTTCCGGTGTCGACGGTAGCATCGGAGTCCTGTTTTAGTGCAAGTTCGAGGATGTTGAGCGATAGGAGGAGCCGCTTGAAGCCCGATATTTTGGAAGCAATCGTGTGCGTACAAGATTGGATGGCTGCCGATAAAAGAACACAAAACCAGAAAGATGAAGAAGATCATGACATCCACGAGCTGGATTTGGAATCGCTTTCATTGCATGAAGGCGAACAACAATGAGGCTACGGTGAGGGGTATCAGGTATGTACGTTTAAACTTATACATTTCAATTTTAAATTTTAACTTATACTTTCAAAAACTTTTTTTTTTTTTACTTATACTATTCAAATTTTTAATTTTAACTTATACTATTCAAATTTTTTAACTTATACTTTCAAAAACTATTTTTTACTTTTTAAAAAAAAATATTTTTTAACTCCGCCTATGCCAAACAAGCATTTGCCGGTCCCAAGCCTGGATAAAGGAAGAGGGAGAAATGTTTTTTTAAATTTTTTATAAATTTTTATAAATATTTGTAATCTTTGTATAAACATTTCTATATATTTGTATAAACATTTGTATTACAAACTATTACTAAATTATAAACATTTTTGTATTACTAAATTATAAACATTTATATACATCTATAAAAATATATATAAACATTTGTATTACAAACTAAATTACTAAATTATAAACATTTATATACATATTTTGTATAAACATTTTATAAACATTTGTATTAAAAAGAAAACATTTTATAAACATAAAATTATAAACATTTTATAAATATTTTGTATAAACATTTTATAAACATTTAAGTTACAAATTTTTAAATTTAAAATACAAAAGAAAATGATTAAAAAACCAAATTAAAAACAAAAACTGTAAAAAAAAAAACTTTAAAAAAAAAATATAATTCAAAAACCGGGCCGGTCCGGTTAAACCGGCCCGAACCGGCCCGAACCGTCCAAGCCCGGACCGGCCCGACCCAATAATGTCCGGTCCTCTGGCCCGGGCTGGGCCCATCCGAAAAAAACCGGGCCGGGCTAAGTCCGGACCGAAAATGAAAGTGGGCCGGTCCTGGACCGGCCCGAAACCGGTCAGGCCCGCAGCCTTCGGACCGTGGGCCGGACCGGACCGGACCGGCCCGATAACAACTTGAAGCCTACCTGGTACCCAAACACAAAGTTCATATAAGATCAAATTAGGACATAGGCATGATCCTGATTCACCAGTGACCTCCCAATTTCTGGAATGGCAGGGCTCGCTTTGGTCCTTTTGATGGAAGCTTCCTAGCACGAGAGACAGCTCACCTGGAAATGAAATGCACGTGAGTTATAGTCTAGACTCTAGAGCCAGTGTTTCGACTTAAAATGGAAATAGGACTCCGTGAAGAGCATCGAGAGGAGTTTTCTTCTTTCTGATGAGCTCCTCTGGCTTTTAGTTCTCTGATGAATCATGAGCTGTGTGAACTTCATTTTGAGACTATTTGGATAGCGATAACTTTTCGAAAATATAAAAATAATATTTATAATATGTTAAATTTTAATACACTTGCAACATGTATGAGTTTTCAAAGTATGTTTGAATACGATACTTTTTGTCCTCTCGCAAGTGAGAAAAATGAGTTCGATTGTTTGAATGGTTGTTGACAGTGGAAAAAATATGTTCGATTGTTTGAATAGTTGTTAAAAATAAATAATAAAAATAATAAAAATTACTAAATATTTTATTTTTTTTAAAACAATATAATTTCGTTATTTTTTATTAGACAAAATTTGTAGCCACCTAATATTTAAGAACATTATTATTATTATTATTATTTGAGAAAAGTACATGTATATAAAGATCAATAGGTTACATTGTTCATATCATGTAGAACATGAGATGTAATACAAGATGGAATCTCATCATAAACACATATGAGATTAGAGATGTTAGAAAGTAAAGCATAGGTAGCCAGAGTGTGCACAGATATTGGCGTTCCTATTAATGTAAGAAAACGATATATTAGAGGCAGATCGTAAAGACATTATTGCATCTTCAATAGTATGTCGAGCACGCCAAAGAGGAAATGTGTTGAAAGTATTGATTGAGTCGATACGGGGCTTGCAATCTCCTTCGATAATGACATTTTGAAGTTGTCTTCTACTGCAAATCTCCAGTGATAACCGGATGCCCATTGCTTCGGCTTCAATTGGAGTCCCACCGTCCTCTGCTAATGAAAGAGCTAACAAAAAATTCCCTTGGTCATCTCTAAGCACAGCTCCTGCTGACATCTTCCCCTCCAAATATGCTCCATCAAAATTAATTTTCATTCCATTGCCAAACAGAAGAGACCAGTTGGTAGGAACCTGGATACTGGAAGATGATAGCACAGTTGTAGGGAGGCCTTTGTTGATAGCTTCCATTTTTTCCTTCATGTTGACAGCATCTTCAAAGATCCTTCTTCCATTAATGACCTCATTATGAAATATGGATTTGTTCCTGGCCTTCCAAATATGCCACATTATATAGAAACACGTAGCAGTAGTATCCATATTTCCTTCTTTCAGCAAGGAAGTAGTTAATGAAGAAATCGAGCAATCAACATTTAATAAAGATCTAACTGCTGGGTAATGACTCCATGTAATACCTGTTTTTGGACAATGGAAGAGAAGATGGTTAGTTGTTTCAATATGTACCTGACAGAGTGGACAGGTTTCTTCAATATTGTTGATGCAACGATGGATATTTTCTTTAGTGGGAAGAGAATTTGTAATAAGGGCTCTCCATACGAATAATGATACTTTAGGACTTGTGTTTAAGTCCCCATAGCTTCTTCCAGTCAGTGAATTCAAGAGGAGATGTAGAACTGTCACTTTGACTCAATAGCTCATGGATTGTTCTATATACAGATTTAGAAGTAAATTTCCCATCCGTAGTATGCTTCCATATGAGTAGGCCTGTCAATGGTAGACCGAAAATCCGTATCCGATCCGTATTCGAACCGAAAATATCCGAAATTTCGGATACGGATACGGATTCGGATATCATATCGGATATTTATCGGATATCGGATGCGGATACGGTAAGTGTCATATCCGAACCAATAATATCCGAACCAATAATATTTAAATTATTTAATAAATTTAAAATGATATTTACTACAAATTATGTTTTTCAACCAAAACTTATTGAAAGTGTAGATACTTCAAACTATGTTTTTCGGCCACTTTAAGTGGTTTAGATCGGTACCATAGGGTTGAACTTAAATTTCCAGCAACATATATACTACAATATATTTGTCATATCATATCTAAAGAGTTAAAATGTTTTGGTTGTCACCTTGCAAGCGGCTGAAAAACATAGTTTGAAGTATCTACCAGATCTAAACCAGCAAGGTGGCAACCAAAACGTTTTAACTCATTTTTTCTTCCCTTTTTTTAATATTTTTTAGTAATCTTATTGGTTCGGATATTATCCGATATCCGTTAAAATTATTGGTAACGGATATGGTAGCCAAAAATTATATCCGATCGGATATCGAATAGTTATCGGATATATCCGATAGTTAATGGTTAGGATATGGTAATGCCAATATTCGACCAATAAGCTACCATTGACAGGCCTACATATGAGTTTATCCATAGAACAGTTTATAGATAGCTGAATTTTCATAATTGCAATGGCTTCATCAGGAGGGAAGAGTAAGTTAATCAAATTTTGTTTCCACATTTTCGTGCTGACATTGATAAGATCAGAAACATGTTGAACCCAGTTGCTGCTAAATGCATATCCCTGAACTCGATGATTGGATATTAATGGAATCCAAGGATCATGCCAAATATTAATAAGAGAACCATCCCCTACTGACCATATCACATTATCCTTCAGGAAGATTCTGCTGTTAAGTATGCTGGACCAAACACATGAGCTAGTAGTTGATAGAGTTGCTGACCAGAAGGATGTCGTAGAGAGATATTTGCTCCGAAGCAAGGAAGCCCAATGCGAATCTTGATTTGATAAGAATCTCCAACAGAGTTTGAGTAGAAGGGAGAGGTTTGTGTTGGAGTGGGTGGGGTTCCCAACCTATGTGGAGAAGGCCCCGGAGTGCGACGAGCGTCGTTCGTGTGTCGAAGAAGCTCGGAAAGTAGGCGACGCGGAGTCGCTGCTGCTGCTGCTGCTGCTCCATGGGAGGTTCTGGAACAGGGGATCCGAGTTCGGGCCGAACTCGGTCCCATGGCAAGTTCGGGCCGAACTCGGTCTGGCCACTCCAGCATTGTGGCGTGAGGTTCTGGATGCTCGACACAGAGTTCTGGCCGAACTCTGTGTCGTCGGGGGCTGAAGCGGATTTCTGGATGAGTTTTCATCATTGGATCTAATCCAACGGTCCAGGTTTGCTGCGGGATTAGGGAGTTATATTGGGATTTCCCAACCCTAATTTAGAATGCAACATTATCGCAAGAAACACAAGTTTGAGAGAGGAAGGAGGCAAGAGTGCCATTACAACTTCGGAGAAGAAGACGGAGGATTGAAGGTCGCTATTCGAAGGAGATCGTGTTCGGGTAATCTCTACTCGTCGTTCTCGCTCTTCGTAGCCTTGTAATCATTGTTCTTATCTCTGAGTGTTGTGGGGATCCGATTTGGATCGGAAGGAGTTTGTAGAGGGTGTAATTCTTCTATTCCATTAGTGGAGGCTTCTCAGGGTTGGACTCCGATCGTCCCGTGGTTTTTTTCCCGTAAGGGTTTCCACGTCAAAAATTCTCTGTGTCTGCGTGGATTGTTTTTGTGTGATTGTTTTGGGTTCGTGCGTTGTATTGCTCGGTCCTCTCGCAGGTACTCTCCGGTTTGGGGAAAGGTTTCCGCATTTCTTTCCCAATAGAGTGGTATCAGAGCTTTGGGTTCAAAGGGTGTCAGGAGTTGACAGAGGAACCAGAGATGAGAGATGGACGCGAAGCCGGTGCGCATGGTGAACCTTAATGGCACAAACTATCATTATTGGCGGAGCAAGATGAAAGATTTGCTATTTGTCAAGAAGCTGCATCTGCCCGTGTTTGCATCCGAGAAGTCCAGTGATAAATTCGAGGAGGACTAGACATTCGAGCATATACAGGTGTGTGGGTACATACGGCAGTTTGTAGACGAGAACGTGTACAATCACGTTGCCAATATTGAGCACGCGAAGACGTTGTGGGATAAGCTGGAATCCTTGTATGCGAAGAAGACCGGGGTAAACAAGTTGTTCCTGATCCGGACGATGATGGGTCTGCGATACAAGGATGGGGCATCTATTTCGGATCACTTGAGTGAGTTCCAGGGCGTGGTTGACCAGCTATCTTCTATGGGAGTCAAGTTCGACGACGAAGTTCAGGGACTATGGCTGCTGTGTACTTTGCCAGACTCGTGGGAGACCGTACGAGTATCTATGATCGCTTCTGCTCCAGAGGGCGTGGTCAGTCTGGAGTTTGCCAAGAGCGGGGTATTGAATGAAGAGATGCGGAGACGATCTCAGGGCACTTCATCCACATCCCACCACTCAGAGGCATTGGTTTCAGAGAGCCGCGGAAGGGGCAAAAGCAGGGGTCCAGGTGGTGGCAGAGACAAGAGCAGGAGAAAGTCCAAGGGTCGTTACGAGGACTCAGAGTGTTACCGTTGCGGTAAGAAGGGCCATATCAAGCGGAATTATTTCGCTTGGAAGAGAGAGAAGAAGGGCGACAAGGGGAAGCAAGAAGAGAACACTACAGCGGCGGCCTCGGTGCATGGAGGCGATGTGATCGTCGTAGGTGATGAGGTCATTACTAACCTCGTCTGCGATGACAATTCTTGGCTGGTGGACTCAGGGGCTTCAGCACATGTATCTCACAATAGGGCACTGTTTGCCACTTACACTACAGGCGACTGTGGAGTGTTGAAGATGGGCAACGGAGATGTGTCGAAGGCGGTTGCCGTTGGAGATGTGCATTTGAGAACGAAGACGGGTGCGGTTCTTGTTCTCAAGGATGTTCGTCATGTCCCTGATATCCGTTTTAACCTGGTGTCGGTTGGAAGGTTGGATGACGAGTGATTCTTCAGTCTCTTCGGAAACAGTCAGTGGAAGCTTTCCAGAGATTCGATGGTGATTGCCAGAGGAAGCAAGAAGTCCGGTCTCTACTATATGGAGGGGAGCACAGAGGGGGCACAGGAGGTGAACGCAGTCAGTGATACATCTACCGAGTTGTGGCACAGACGACTCGGCCATATCAGCGAGAAGGGGATGAGCTACTTGGTGAACAGGAAAGTGATTCCGGGGCTCAAGTCTACAAAGTTGGAGAAGTGCACGCACTGTTTAGCTAGAAAGCAAAATAGGGTGTCTTTCCAAAGTCACCCAAGTTCGAGGAAGCCGACATTGCTCGAGTTGATTCACTCGGATGTCTGCGGTCCTATGAAGGTAAAATCTCTTGATGGTGCTTCTTACTTTGTGACTTTTATTGATGACTGTTCCAGGAAGGTTTGGGTCTATGCCTTAAAGACCAAGGATCAGGTGCTGCCTACTTTCAAGGAGTTTCAGGCCTCTATTGAAAGGGAGACGGACAAGAAGTTGTTGTGTATTCGGTCCGACAATGGCGGCGAATACATCGGTCCCTTTGATGCATATTGCAGAGAGCAGGGGATACGACACCAGAAGACTCCGCCAAAGACACCTTAGCTCAATGGTATAGCGGAGCGCATGAACAGGACACTGATGGAGAGGGTACGGTGTTTGCTGTCAGAAGCAAACTTGCCGGGCAGTTATTGGGGTGAGGCTCTTCTCACAGCTGCTTATATTATTAATTTGTCTCCTAGTGCTCCTTTGCAGGGTGATGTGCCTGACAAAGTATGGTACGACAAAGAGCCGTCATACAATCACCTGCGGGCGTTTGGTTGTAAAGCCTTCGTGCATGTACCGAAGGACGAGAGGACCAAACTTGAGCCGAAGACGAGGCGATGCGTCTTTGTCGGCTATGGTCGGGATGAGTTTGGCTATAGACTCTACGACCCAGTAGAAGGAAAGCTCTACAGAAGCAGGGACGTGGTGTTCGTCGAGGATCAGACCATGACCAACACTCAGGATTCCGAGACGCCTTCTGAGGCTGAGGAATTGCCTGAGTTAGAGTCATTTCGCTTCGAGCAGTTTCCAGAGGACATCGCAGAGGATCCAGTTATGGGGGAGCCGGTACATGGAGTTGCTCCCAACCTTGATCATCAGCCTGCTGATGGTGGTCAGGGTGTCCCTCAGGAGGATGAGCATGCCGGAGAGGTAGTTCCTGAAGGGGCGGAGGCTGTCGGTATACAGCCAGCACCAGTGGCTCCACTGAGAAGGAGTGACAGGGATCGTCGACCATCTACGAGATACTCACCGGATGAGTATGTGCTATTGACTGACGGGGGGGAGCCCGAAAGTTTCGCAGAGGCTATGGAAGACGAACACAGGCAGGAGTGGATGGTGGCTATGCAGGAGGAGATGAGTTCCTTGCACACCAATTCTACTTATGATCTGGTGCGGTTGCCAAAGGGCAAGAAGGCTTTGAAGAATCGATGGGTGTTCAGAGTGAAGCAGACGGATGATGCTACTCGCCCTCGATACAAAGCGAGGCTGGTAGTCAAAGGCTACGGTCAGCGGAAAGGCGTGGATTATGATGAGATCTTTTCGTCTGTCGTCAAGCATTCGTCTATTCGGGTGGTGCTAGCATTAGCAGCCAGTTTCGACTTGGAGGTCGAGCAGATGGACGTGAAGACGGCATTCCTCCACGGTGATCTTGAGGAGGAGTTGTACATGGAGCAGCCAGAGGAATTCTGTGAGAAGGGCAAGTCACATTTGGTCTGCCGGTTGAGGAAGAGCTTGTATGGTCTGAAGCAGGCTCCGAGGCAGTGGTACAGGAAGTTCGAGTCGTTTATGGGAGAGCATGGTTATGCACGGACGACGTTGAATCATTGTGCATTTGTGAGGTATTTTGTCGATGATGATTTCATCATTTTATTGCTCTATATAGATGATATGCTATTAGTGGGTCGGAATGCTACTAGGATAGCGGAGTTGAAGCGCCAACTGGGCGCGGCCTTCTCTATGAAGGATTTGGGCGCAGCGAAGACTATTCTTGGGATGGAGATCAGCCGAGAGAGAGAGTCCAAGCTGCTACACTTGTCCCAAAAGAAGTACATTCACCGGGTACTTCAGCGTTTCGGGATGGACGGATCGAAGAAAGTGAGTTCCCCCCTCGCGGCTCATTTTAAGCTCACTGAGGAACAGTGTCCATCTACCGAGGACGAAAATGAAGATATGGAGCGGGTTCCATATGCCTCAGCTGTGGGAAGCCTGATGTATGCTATGGTGTGTACGAGGCCAGATATTGCTCATGCAGTTGGTACGGTTAGCAGGTATCTTTCAAATCCTGGAAGGGTACATTGGAGTGCGGTCAAGTAGATTCTACGATATCTTCAGGGCACTGCTGGTTGGAGACTTTCCTTTGGTGGTGATGAGCCGAAGCTGGTTGGGTATACCGACGCTGATATGGCTGGAGATGTAGACACGAGACGATCGACTTCAGGCTACGTGATGATGTTTGCGGGAGGAGCAGTGTCGTGGCAGTCGCGGTTGCAGAAGTGTGTTGCCTTGTCGACGACAGAGGCAGAGTACATTGCGGCGACGGAGGCTTGCAAGGAGTTGTTGTGGATGAAGAAGCTGCTGCAGGAAATGGGACTGAAGCAAGAGCAGTATACTTTGCTTTGCGACAGTCAGAGTGCTATCCACCTTGTGAAGAATCAGACGTTTCATAGCCGGTCCAAGCACATCGAGACCCGGTATCATTGGATACGGGATGTGGTTGAGAAGAAGGACGCGGAGCTTGAGAAGGTTCATACAGATGACAACGGAGCTGATATGTTCACGAAGATTCTACCAAAGGAGAAGTTTGAGTACTGCAGGCAGGTCGTCGGGATGACGACATCCTCCCCATAGTTGTGAAGGGAAAGATTTTTTGGAGTGGGTGGGGTTCCCAACCTATGTGGAGAAGGCCCCGGAGTGCGATGAGCGCCGTTCGTGTGTCGAAGAAGCTCGGGAAGTAGGCGACGCGGAGTCGCTGCTGCTGCTGCTGCTGCTCCATGGGAGGTTCTGGAACAGGGGATCCGAGTTCGGGCCGAACTCGGTCCCATGGCGAGTTCGGGCCGAACTCGGTCTGGCCACTCCAGCATTGTGGCGTGAGGTTCTGGATGCTCGACACAGAGTTCTGGCCGAACTCTGTGTCGTCGGGGGCTGAAGCGGATTTCTGGATGAGTTTTCATCATTGGATTTAATCCAACGGTCCAGGTTTGCTGCGGGATTAGGGAGTTATATTGGGATTTCCCAACCCTAATTTAGAATGCAACATTATCGCAAGAAACACAAGTTTGAGAGAGGAAGGAGGCAAGAGTGCCATTACAACTTCGGAGAAGAAGACGGAGGATTGAAGGTCGCTATTCGAAGGAGATCGTGTTCGGGTAATCTCTACTCGTCGTTCTCGCTCTTCGTAGCCTTGTAATCATTGTTCTTATCTCTGAGTATTGTGGGGATCCGATTTGGATCGGGAGGAGTTTGTAGAGGGTGTAATTCTTCTATTCCATTAGTGGAGGCTTCTCAGGGTTGGACTCCGATCGTCCCGTGGTTTTTTCCCGCAAGGGTTTCCACGTCAAAAATTCTCTGTGTCTGCATGGATTGTTTTTGTGTGATTGTTTTTGGGTTCGTGCGTTGTATTGCTCGGTCCTCTCGCAGGTACTCTCCGGTTTGGGGAAAGGTTTCCGCGTTTCTTTTCCAACAGTTTGAAATATGAGGATCTCTAATACCTAACCCACCTTGGAATTTTGGTTTAGTAAATGAACTCCAGGCAGTGAAATGAAGTTTTTTCTTTTCAATAGAATCCCACCAAAAATTGCATTGGTCTTTGACAAGGATCTTAGAGACCTTTTTAGGGATATGGTATGAAGAAAGATAATATGTAGGAAGAGAACCAAGTGTGGATTTGATAAGAGTAGTTCTCCCCGCATATGATAAGCATTTTCTATGCCAACCTTGAAGTTTGTTAGAACTGGCATCAAGCAATGAAGTGTATGTAGTTACTTTTTTCTTCGATTGAAGGAGTAAATGGCCCAGGTATTTATCTGAGACTTTCATAGGTTGGACTCCCAATAGATGAGTGTACAAGCCACGCATGATAAGATCAGTTTTCTTGGAGAAAAAAATAGAGGATTTATCAAAGTTAACACGCTGACCCGACCATGATTCGAAAGTGTTGAGAAAGATCTTGAGTTGAGTGATATTAGAAAGTGAACTTGTGCCAAAAATAAGTAGATCATCTGCAAATGCAAGGTGGGAGAAGGATAGTGGACTGTTTCTAAGTTTCAAGCTGTCATACAGAGAATTTCTTACCATAATGTTGATAAGTGTTGAAAGAATTTCCATACTCATGATGAAGAGGTAAGGGGATAGGGGACAACCCTGGCGAATACCCCTAGCAGGAGTAAAAGTTCTTGATGGGATTCCATTGATAAGAAGAGCGAATGAAGTCGTGGAAACACATTGTGATATAATATCATGCGATTTACCACAGATTCCAAAACCTTTGAGAACTTGACTGATGATACCCCATCCTAGTCTATCATAGGCTTTCGACATATCCACTTTAAGAGCAAAAGCACTATTTGAAAAATAACACTCATTATTATTATTATTATTATTATTATTATTATTATTATTATTATAAAACAAGGCTAATTATAAGGGCACATGTTTTTTTGATCGGGGCTAGCCAGGGTTAGGGCTAGCCAGGTTTTGAGAAAATTTTACTCGGGCTGTCCAAATTTTTCATTCAGGGGCTGTCCAAACCCCACAGCCCCCCCCCCCCCCCCCCCCAAACCCGAAAAATCACTCTCATTTCAAATTTTCACTCTCTCTCTTCACAAACCCTAGCTTTCTTCTTCTTCTATCCATCTTCTTCTTCTCCACCATTTCCATTCTCACATCTGCATCAAAACCCTAGTTTTTTTTCTCATCATCATCTTCTTCTTCTCCACCATTTCCATCATCACCATCTCCATCAAAATCCTAGTTTCCTTCTCTTTCCCAATTTCGATGGCACCCAAAAAATTAAATAAACCCTAAAATGTATGAAAATAAAGGTTAAATACTTCTTTTCTCACAAAGAATGCATGGAAATAAATCCTAAAATGCATATTTCACTCTATTATCAAGATTGAAATAAACCCTAACATGTTTTTTTTCATTCGAGAATGTCGACTTTAGGACTGCCAGAAATTGTGGCAGTCCTGAAAGGAACTTGCTGTACAGCAAGTATCTTTCAGGACTGCCTCAACTTTTGGCAGTCCTCAATATGTCTAGGACTGCCAGAAATTGTGGCAGTCCTATTGTTCCTGGCAGTCCTCATTACTTCTAGGACTGTCAGAAATTGTGTCAGTCCTCATTACTTTCAGGACTGCCATAATTTTTGGCAGTCCTCATTATCTTTTATACCTACCACTTGGATAGCCCTGAGTAATTTTTTCAGTGGCAAACTTGTAAATAATGGAAAACTATCATTTGGACAGCCCCGATCAAAAAACGTTGTGCCCTTATAATTAGCCTAAAACAAATAAAACTCATCGTGATATTATTATTATTATTTATTTATTATTATTATTATTATTATTATTATTATTATAAAACAAATGACACTCATTCTCTCTCGTTACTCCAGAGCAATCAACAGCCCCCAAACTCTACTCTCCACTCAAACTATTTCTTCTTCTTCTTCTTCTTCTTCTTCGGTTCTTCTCCATTTCATCATTATCTTCTTCCCATTCGTCGTCTTCTTCTTAATATCTACTTTTTGGAGGAGAAGACAAAAAGGACCGGCCGATCGTCACCATACTCGACCTTTGTCCGGTGTCTACCGTGCCCTCCATTCCGCCTCGTCATTCGAGCTTCGAAGCTTCCGGTCGTGACCACGACATTCCAGACGCCGCCGACGTCTCTCAGGCGACTGCCGATTCTTCCGGGCGACCGAGCAACGTCGGATCCGCCTCCCGAGTTGCCGCACCCTTGCCTTCCCGATCCGCCGTTTCCGGAGCTCCTCCTCGACGTCAGCACCCGTGCACCGAGCTCTGCTCCTGCAAGATCCAGATCCGTCGTGGCGTCGGATACATCACCCATGCACCGAGCCGCAGCCGCCTTGCCGGTCTCTGCCGTGGCCAAGGCCACCACTTGCAGCACACTTTTTCCACTTTTTTGTTGCAAGTTAGGAGGAAAAAAAAAAAAAGGAGGACAGCAACTGAAATTCTTCACTTGCTACTTCCAGTTTGCAGCGGAAATGTTGCCAACCAAACACGCCCTTTACGAGAACGAAGGAATGTTCTGAATTTTGAATCATGTTCACATTGTGGGAAATAATTCTGGATTTAGTGTTTTTTTATTTTGTGAAACTGCTACGTGTACCGGCCCAGCCCGGCATGGTTAAGGAAGTGGTTCCGGCCGAGCTTTTAGTTGAAACTCCAAAATTAGACGGACCGAGCTAGATCAGATTAGAGGTGAACATTATTCGGTTTTGGATCAAAAACTGAATCATAGATTCGGTTATAATTATTTTTTATTCGATTTTGGTTGTGAAATACATAAAAAAAATATTCGATTTTGATTTTGATTTCGGTCCAAAACATATTATAAGTTAATTGAGTAACTAATATAATTTGTTGTTGCGGTTCATTATGTAGGTTGACAAGGGATAATAGTCAGGGTCACATTATATTTAAAACCTAAATCGAAGGTCTTTTAAGAACTCCAACTACAATTTAGTGAACATGCTAAAACAATTATTTTAAAAAGGGAACTAGATCGGCTCTGGTTCACCCGTGAATTGGTAGTTTCTCGGTCCGATTCAATATTGATCCAGTATTTAATTTTTTTTTAATATCCATAAGAGTTTAAACTTGGGCCACTTAGATTAACCTAATGGTTAAACCAGTTTGACTCGATCCAGTGCCTTGGCCGGGTCAATCTCCAGTTCGATTTTTAAAACGCGGGCTAAAACAAATAATTTTTTCCTTTAGAATTTAGAATATATGATTATTTTTTAGAAAAAAGAGATTCAAAATTAGGAAAGGATTTTTTTTCTTTTAAACAAAAGGAAAAAAAATCATATAAAGCTAATCGAAGGCAATCTTCTAATCTGGAGTTAGATGCACTACGAGAACCAATTAGTAAGTGGTTTCCTATGTACTATATATCATATTTATTTGTTTTTAATGGACCGGGCTCCCAATCGGACCAGACCGGTCTAACTAGGCTTTTAGGAAACCCGACCCAGACCCTATACGGATCGGGCCTGGTCCGGGTTTATGGGGGGAGTTTAAACTCAGTCCGACTGTAGATTTTGGCTCGGGTCGCGATAGATCGGCCCAGTCCGAAATTGATGACGAACCTTTGGACCGTCCAGCCTACAACACACCTTGACTTGGAAGGAGATCCAGTCCAGGTGAGTGCATTGGGTCTGCCATGATTGCACGTGGGTCATGTTACTTCGGTAGTTAAACAAATTATTAAAAGAACATAACCTTTTTCTTTTATTTTTTTAAAAAGAAGAAGATAACTTTTTTCTTTTTTACAATTTTGTAAAGAAGGACATAATTTTTTTTACATTATTGTAAAGAAGGAACATAAATTTTGGAGAAGAAAGAAAATAATTTTGACAGAAACAACATTTTATAAAATTTTATTAAAAGAACTATGTTTTAAAAAAAATTTATCAAACATAATTTTTAACTTCTGTTTTTGAAAATTATTTTTTCAGATGAAAGTAACCAAATGCAAACTCAGAAACTTATATATAGGAAAACAACTTTATGCCATCTTCTCTGAATTGTTTTAGAACAAAATTAAAGAAAGGCCTATCCAAACGGACCCTAAGTAACTGAGGATGGGATAAAACGCTTCTTTCAAGATGATGTTGGTAGATGTTGATACTAGGTTCGGATTGGGAGATGAAATACGTTAATGCTAAACCTATTCTTCCGCAGAGTGAGGCTTCCTTCGTAACAGGTGTCACGAGTTTACTTCGGATAGTATGTTACCAGCTGAAGATAGTTAATACACGGGTGGCTAGCTAGAACTTGAGTTTAGAAACTTTGGTATGAGACTGGGACAATATAAGTTAAGAATCCGATGTTTTAGACTAAGACTCTGAGGCAATGGACGAAAAATGCTAGATTGAAAGTAGTTTCGAGAGAATCAAGGAAAGCTTCTTCTCCCTCTCCCTCGTCCGCTTTCGAAGGCAGAGGAAACAAAAAACTTCACTTGGAGTATGCACTAGATGCGATCCTTAATGGTTCAATGTTGACGTAAGCCAATATTTCGGGTCCCAGAGACTCATTCTAATTTAACAAAGGATGAGCCTTTACCAATTTCCAAATCCAAAATTTAGGGAAGAAAAAAGCGGGACACTCTTTATTTTTAATTCGAGATTTAGACGAGCATGTAACTTACTCAAGTATAACCGGGTTGTGATGCTTTGCTTTGATCGAAAATAAATAAGTGTGATCATGTCATGGTGTATAATGGGCCGGTCTAGCCCGAGCCCGACCCAGGCCCGGACCGGCCCGCCCCCCTTAAAGCCCGGCCCGGACCGCCTTTGGACCGAACCGGCCCGGCCCCCTACTCCCGAACGGGTCGGGTCGGGCCTCCCCCCCCCCCCAGCCCGAGCCCGGCCCGGCCCGGCCCGCGCAATTTTTTTTTTTAAATAAAGGCCCGGCCCGAAGCCCGGCCCTCACGGACCGGTCCAGCCGACCGTTGGGCTTTGAATTTTTTTTTTTTGTTTCTTGACCGTTGGAGGGGGGTTCTTTTACAAAATTGCCCCTCCCATATAGCCGTTATTAAAACGTTGGGAGGGGCATTTTGGTCATTGTTGGCGTAAAATTACCAAAATAATCTCGAAAAATTCCTATAAATAGGCCAAAAATCCCATTTTTCAAACACAACTCATTCCTCACAAATTCTCTACATTTCTCTACGGTGCTCTGGTGTTCTACTGCTTTTCTTCCCCGGTGCTCTGGTGTTCTACGGCTTTCCCTTCCCGGTGCTCTGGTGCTCTACGGCTTCCCGATCTCCCTCCCAACTCCATTCCGGCTCTACGGCTTCCCGATCTTCCTCTCAATCCCTTACTTTCTTCTAACGTAGTTTACTTTATTTTATTTTATATATGGCTGGTGAAGGTTCAAACCCACCTGATCTTGCTGGACAGACTTACCAATATTTTAGTACTTTTTTTGACGGTACTGAAATTCCACCTGAGCAAGTAGCCACCGGTTCGATTCCGGAGGGGTTCCAACCATCTCCTCCGGAAGTCGCTAGTACCACCCAACGTCCTGAAAAAAAAGGGTCTAAGTATTGGAAATATTTTACTTTGATTTTTGAAACTAATCCTGATGGTTCGCTTGTTTTAGATGCCAAGGGTGAACCGAAACTGTACAAGGCTCAATGCAAGAAATGTTGCAACCAGTACGCATGGAAGAAGGACGGTGGCACCGGGACCATATCCAGACACTACGACACTTGCTACGGGAAGGACACACTTCAAGCGTCCCAAACCCAAATAAGCTTTGGCGCTACCGGTTCTTCTTCAATGGGTAACTTTACTTACTCAGCTGCTCGGCATAAAACTGAATTAACTAAACATATTATTCGTGACGAACTTCCTTTCACGACGGATGAAAGCGAATCTTTACGAGATTATGCATCAATTTCTCTAAACCCCTCCTTTACTAGAGTGAGTAGACAACAAGCTCGAAATGAGGCTATTCGTCTCTTTAACGAGCGGAAAGCCGCTTTGAAAGCGGATTTTCAAAATGTTAGTAAGTTGGCTATTACTTCTGACATTTGGACTACTAAGTGGAGTTATGCTTATATTTGTATTACTACACACTATATAGATGCACAATGGATGTTGCAAAAATGTATCATCTGTCTTAAACTTATTGAATGTCCACACACGGGCGCTATAATTTCAAGTGAGATTTCAAGACACGTGCGTGAATATGATATTCACGCTAAAAATTTTTCTGTCTCTTTGGACAATGCATCAAACAACAATGCTGCTATGTCTTCTTTGTCATTGATTTTTCAGCCTATTTTAGAAGGTAGATTTTTGCATGTTAGGTGTGCTTGCCATATAATTAACTTAGATGTTAAAGAATGTTTAAAATTTTTTGATTCCCATTTAGACACTCTGCGACAATGCTTACTCCACCTTAACTCGTCTCCAAGTAGACAACAAAGTTTTGCATGCACGTGCGCACATTTTGGTATTACTTTTAGAAGATTTGTGAAGAATATACCAAATAGGTGGAACTCCACCTACTTGATGTTGAAATCTGCAATTCCTTTTAAGAGTGCTATTACATATTATTGTAGTTCGGATGTCACCTTTGAATATCAAGTTACTAGTGATGATTGGGTACAGCTGAAAGTGTTTGTGAATTTTTAGAAGTTTTTTACAATGCTACATTAACTCTTTCTGGTGTTTATTATCCCACATCTTGCTTAGCTTTACGTGAACTTTGTAACATGTCTTATTTATTTTCTAAATATAGAGATTATCCAAATTTTGAATATGCGATGAGAAATATGGAAGCCAAATTCAAGAAATATTGGGGTGAAGTACCTCTTTTATATTGTTTGGCTTCCATATTTGATCCTACAATCAAATTGGATGGCGTAGAGGTTTTATTAGATGGATATGGAGAATATATGAGTATAGACGTTACTGACATGAAGGCAGAAGTTAAAGTTGCGTTGGAAAGGTTAGTTCTACTGTACGAAGAAGGAGCAACGTCGACCCGACCAACTCAGGGGGGGCTAGTAGTAGCTCCGGCTTGGCGTCTAAGCTATCAGCAGCCGGTCGCATACTGCAAAGGAAGAAACAAAAGCAATCTTCCCAACCTACTCAAGAGTTGTCTCTTTACCTTAATTCTTATCAAGACGAAGATGAGACTCCAGATCACTTTGCCGTTTTAGAATGGTGGAAGAGACACGACAAGAGATTTCCTGTGCTTTCTAACATAGCACGTGATCTACTGATGGTTCCGGTGTCTACGGTAGCATCGGAGTCCTGTTTTAGTGCAAGTTCGAGGATGTTGAGCGATAGGAGGAGCCGCTTGAAGCCCGATATCTTGGAAGCAATAGTGTGCGTACAAGATTGGATGAAAGCAGACAGAAGAACACAAAACCAGAAATATGAAGAAGATCATGATGTCCACGAGCTGGATTTGGAATCGCTTTCATTGCATGAAGGCGAACAACAATGAGGCTACGGTGCAAGGTATTAGGTATGTACATTTAAACTTATACACTTCAATTTTAAATTTTAACTTATACTTTCAAAAACTATTTTTTATTTTTAACTTATACTATTCAAATTTTCAATTTTAACTTATACTATTCAAATTTTAACTTATACTTTCAAAAACTATTTTTTATTTAAAAAAACATTTTTTAACTCCGCCTATGCCAAACAAGTATTTGCCGGTCCCAAGCCCGGATAAAGGAAGAGGGAGAAATGTTTTTTTTAAATTTTTATAAACATTTGTATATATTTGTATAAACATTTTTGTATAAACATATGTATATCATTTTTTTTTATATATTTTTATAAACATTTTTTGTAAATTTTTATCAACATTTGTATATCATTTTTTTTTCAAATTTTTATAAATTTTTTATAAACATTTGTATTACAAACTTATAAACATTTGTATTACAAATTTTTTAAACTTTTACTATTCAAATTACTAACTTTTGTATTACAAATTTTTATAAACATTTTTCAAAATTAAATATTTTTCTAAATTAAAATTAAATTACAAATTATCAAAATTAAAATACAAAATAAAAGTGTTAAAAAAAAGGAAAAAAAATACAAAAAAAACTGTAAAAAAAAAATAAATTAGAAAAATTGGGCCGATCCGGTTCAACCGGCCTGAACCGACCTAGGCCCGGCCCAGCCCGTGGACCGGTTCAGCACGGACCGGCCCACCCTGGGTCCGGTCCAGTGGGTCGGGCTGGGCCGGATACTTCAAAACCGGGCCGGGCTTGGCCCGGACCGCAATTCTCCTTGGGCCGGTCCAGGACCGGCCCGAGCCCGGTCTGGCCCGCAGCCATTGGCCCGTGGGCCGACCCGGATCGGCCCGAATACACCTTGATGATCATGTCGGTAGGACAAAATATGCGTTAGAAAGGAAAATCCCTCCCCCTCCCATTTTTTGAGTAAAAAATAAAAGAAATCATGTCAAACTTCAAAAAAGCTACTCCATTCCATTCCCTCCCCCTCCCTTTCACTTCCCATTCCTCCTCCTCCCTTTCACTTCCCATCAACCTAGACATAAGTGAGTTTATTAGATCATGGGAAACTATCACAAGTACGACCGACCTATAGAACTAGAATGTCGTGTCGTCCAACGAAACTTAGAAGAAAGTGACCTGGTAGAAATAAATAGCCGTATTTGACCCAAGTTATTCTTCACTAGTCTAAACCAAGATTTCCACTGCATAAGTGAGGCTTGGGACAATATTTCATAACTTCGGATTTGGTGGATGAACAACAAAGTGATATCCATTTTCCCCCAACCAGTGCAAGTAGAATAACCATTTTCACAATCCAAAGGGAGGAGACATCATCATTCTCTAACAAAGGTCAAACACCATTTTTCTCCCATTGGGGAAGTTGCTTGCCCCTTTGACGATGCCAAGCATGGGTGATCCAGACCCAGCGCACGTGCGAATTAGACGACCGTCCAGAGCCTATAATCTGAAGGGTCCCAAAAATAAATTGGATAAACTGCAAAAATAATTTAGGTACAACTTATTGGTTGTGCAGCAGGTTATAGAACCACAAGATCTTTTATTGGTTTCAATAGGCTTTTTCTAAGGGCACTACCACTTTTACTGGGACTAGCCCAAAAAATGTTCAATTTTTTTTACAAGTTTGTCATCCATTTTTTACTTGGGACTAGCCCAATTTTTTTTCAGCAAGTGGGACTGCCAATTTAGTGGCAGTCCTAGGACTGCCAGCAAGTTGGCAGTCCTAACATTATGTTATGACCGCCAACTTAGTGACAACTATAGGACTGCCAGCAAGTTGGCATATGTTAGGACTGTCAACAAGTTGGTAGTCCTCGGAGAGGTTTCTGGGGAGGCGAAGGATGTGGAGGGAGACTGAGGAAGGTGGCGGAAGAGGAGGAGAAAGGAGGCGGCGGAGGAGGAATGAGCCGGAGAAGGAGGGAGGAGGAGGAGGAATGAGACGGCGGTGGCTGCTGGTAGTGGTGGTTGCGTCGCCGTTGGAGGAAGGAGGAAGGAGGAGGAGGAGGAGGAGGAAGGAGGCGGCGGTGGCTGCTGGTAGTGGTGATGGAACTGCCGCTGGAGGAAGGAGGAGGAGAAAAGAGAAGAGAAAAAAATCCTAATTTTTGGGCTAGCCCCAAGCAACTTGTGGACAGTGTTGGAGTGGGTGGGGTTCCCACCTATGTGGAGAATACCCCGGAGAGCGACGAGCGCCATCCGTGTGTCGGAGAAGCTTGGGGAGTGCATGGATTTTATTTTGGTACATATATGGTAAGGAAATATATGATTGGATTTCCATATTTACTTTGATTATATATTTATGATTGGACCCTTCATATAGTAGCTTTCCATATTATTGGGTTTTCAATTATGGTAAGCTAATTATGATTGAATTTCCATTAAATATATGATTGATTTATATTGGAAGTTTCCATATATATTGGCCTTCCATGTATGGGTTACCAAGGGCTTATAAAAGGGTGATGCATGCTAGTTGTAAAATCATCTCAAAACAAAGAGTACTTTACAATCTTTGAGAGAGAGGGAGGATTAAGGACTATTGTGAAGGAGAGATTGCTTCGAATAATTTTTCGGCATCTCTTGTTCTTCGGAGTCCGCAATCAAATTTTTTTTTCTTCTTTCAAGTGAGTTGTGGTGATCCGTGTTGGATCGGGAGGAGCTTGTAGAGGGTGTATTCTCTTTATTCCATTAGTGGAGGTTCTTCAGGGTTGGACTCTGATCTTCCCGTGGTTTTTCCCGCAAGGGTTTTCCACGTCAAAAATCTTTGTGACTGCGATTGTGTTTGGCATTTTTTGGTTTGTGTGCTTTTGCTCGGTTCTCTCGTAGGACTTTCTGGTTTGGGAGAACAGTTTCCGCGCTTCGTTCCCAACAGAGTGGTATCAGAGCTTTGGGTTCAAAGAAGTGTTAGGAGTTGACAGTCAAACCAGGAAGCAGAGATGGACGCGAAGCCAGTGCGCATGGTGAACCTGAACGGTACCAACTACCATTATTGGCGGAGCAAGATGAAGGATTTGTTGTTCATCAAGAAGCTGCATCTTCCAGTATTTGCATCCGAGAAGCCTAATGACAAATTCGATGAGGACTGGAACTTCGAGCATATACAGGTGTGTGGGTACATGCGGCAGTTCGTTGACGAGAACGTGTACAACTACGTTGCCAATATTGAGCATGCGAAGACGTTGTGGGAGAAGCTGTAATCTTTGTACGCGAAAAAGACCGGGGTAAACAAATTGTTCCTGATTTGGACGATGATGGGTCTGCGGTACAAAGATGGTGCATCCATTACGGATCACTTGAGTGAGTTCCAGGGCATGGTGGACCAGCTATCCTCGATGGGAGTCAAGTTCGACGATGAGGTTCAAGGACTTTGGTTGCTATGTATATTGCTAGACTCGTGGGAGACCGTACGAGTATCTATGATCGCTTCTGCTCCGGAAGGCGTAGTCAGTCTGGAGTTTGCCAAGAGCGGGATACTGAATGAAGAGATGCGGAGACGTTCTCAGGGCACTTCATCCACACTCCATCACTCAGAGGCACTAGTTTCGGAGAGTCGCGGAAGGGGCAAAAGCAGGGGTCCAGGTGGTGGCAGAGACAAGAGCAGGGATAAGTCCAAGGGTCGGTACGAGGACTCGGAGTGTTACCATTGTGGCAAGAAGGGCCACATCAAGCGGAACTGTTTTGCTTGGAAGAGAGAGAAGAATGGCGACAAAGGAAAGCAAGATGAGAACACTACAGCGGCGGCTTCGATACATGGAGGCGATGTGATCGTCGTAGGTGATGAGGTTATCACAAATCTCGCCTGTGATGACAATTCTTGGCTGGTGGACTCAGGGGCTTCAGCGCATGTATCTCACAACAGGGCACTATTTGCCACTTACACGACAGGCGACTGTGGAGTATTGAAGATGGGCAATGGAGATGTGTCAAAGGCGGTTGCTGTTGGAGATGTGCATTTGAGGACGAAGACGGGTGTAGTTCTTGTTCTCAAAGATGTTCGTCATGTCCCTGATATCCGTTTCAACCTGGTGTCGATTGGAAGGTTGGATGATGAGGGATTCTTCAGTCTTTTCGAAAATAGTCAGTGGAAGCTTTCCAGAGGTTCGATGGTGATTGCCAGAGGAAGCAAGAAGTCTGGTCTCTACTATATGGAGGGGAGCGCACAGGGGGCACAGGAGGTGAACGCAGTCAGTGATGCGTCTACCGAGTTGTGGCACAGGCGGCTCGGCCATATCAGCGAGAAGGGGATGAGCTACTTGGTGAACATGAAGGTGATTCCAGGACTCAAGTCTACAAAGTTGGAGAAGTGCACACACTGCTTAGCTGGGAAGCAAAATAGGGTGTCTTTCCAAAGTCACCCAAGTTCAAGGAAGCCGACATTGCTCGAGTTGATTCACTCGGATATCTGCGGTCCTATGAAGGTAAAATCTATTGGTGGTGCTTCTTACTTTGTAACTTTTATTGATGACTATTCCAGGAAGGTTTAGGTCTATGCCTTAAAGACCAAGGATCAGGTGCTGCTTACTTTCAAAGAGACTTAGGCCTCTGTTGAAAGAGAGACGGGCAAGAAGTTATTGTGTGTTCGGTCCGACAATGGCGGCGAATACATCGGTCCCTTTGATGCTTATTGCAGAGAGCAGGGGATACGACACCAGAAGACTCCGCCAAAGACACCTCAGCTCAATGGTGTAGCGGAGCGCATGAACAGGACACTGATGGAGAGGGTGCGGTATTTGCTGTCAGAAGCAAACTTGTCGGGCAGTTATTGGGGTGAGGCTCTTCTCACAGCCGCTTATGTTATTAATTTGTCTCCTAGTGCTCCTTTGCAGGGTGATGTGCCTCACAAAATATGGTACGACAAAGAGCCGTCATACAATCACTTGCGAGTGTTTGGCTGTAAGGCCTTTATGCATGTACCGAAGGACGAGAGGACTAAACTTGAGCCGAAGACGAGGCGATGCATCTTTGTGGGCTACGGTCGGGATGAGTTTGGCTATAGACTCTACAACCCGGTGGAAAAAAGCTCTACAGAAGCAGGGACGTGGTGTTCGTCGAGGATCATACCATGACCAACACTCAGGATTCCGAGACGCCTTATGAAGCTGAGGAATTGCCTGAGTTAGAGTTATTTCGCTTCGAGCAGTTTCCATAGGACATCGCAGAGGATCCCATTATGGGAGAGCCAGTACATGGAGTTGCTCCCAACCTTGATCATCAGCCTGCTGATGGTGGTCAGGGTGTCCCTCAGGAGGATGAGCATGCCGGGGAGGCAGTTCTTGAAGGGGAGGAGGCTGTTGGTATACAGCCAGCACCAGTGGCTCCACTGAGAAGGAGCGACATAGATCGTCGACCATCTACGAGATACTCACCGGATGAGTATGTGCTATTGACTGACGGGGGAGAGCCCGAAAGCTTTGCAGAGGCTATGGAAGACGAACACATACAGGAGTGGATGGAGGCCATGCAGGAGAAGATGAGTTCCTTGCACACTAATTCCACTTATGAGCTGGTGCGCTTGCCAAAGGAAAAGAAGGCTTTGAAGAATCGATGGGTGTTTAGAGTGAAGCAGACGGATGATGCTACTCGCCCTCGATACAAAACGAGGCTGGTAGTCAAAGGCTACGGTCAGCAGAAAGGCATGGATTATGATGAGATCTTTTCGCCTGTCGTCAAGCATTCGTCTATTCGGATGGTGCTAGCATTAGCAGCCAATCTCGACTTGGAGGTCGAGCAGATGGACGTGAAGACGACAGTCCTCCACGGTGATCTTGAGGAAGAGTTGTACATGGAGCAGCCAGAGGGATTCTGTGAGAAGGGCAAGTCACATTTGGTCTACCGGTTGAGAAAGAGCTTGTATGGTCTTAAGCAGGCTCCGAGGCAGTGGTACAGGAAGTTCGAGTCGTTTATGGGAGAGCATGGTTATGCACGGACGACGTCGGACCATTGTGCATTTGTGAGGTATTTTGTCGAGGATGATTTTATTATTTTATTGCTCTATGTAGATGATATGTTATTAGTGGGTCGGAATGCCACTAGGATAGCGGAGTTGAAGTGCCAACTGGGCGCGGCCTTCTCTATGAAGGATTTGGGTGCAGCAAAGACTATTCTTGGGATAGAGATCAGCCGAGAGAGAGAGTCCAAGCTGCTACATTTGTCCCAAAAGAAGTACATTCACCGGGTACTTCAGCGTTTCGGTATGGACGGGTCGAAAAAAGTGAGTTACCCCCTTGCGGCTCACTTTAAGCTCACTGGGGAGCAGTGTCCATCTACCGAGGACGAAAAGGAAGATATGGAGCGGGTTCCATATGCCTCAGCTGTGGGAAGTCTTATGTATGCTATGGTGTGTACGAGGCCAGACATCGCTCATGCAGTTGGCACAGTTAGCAGGTACCTTTCAAATCCTGGAAGGGTATATTGGAGTGCGGTCAAGTGGATTCTACGATACCTTCAGGGCACTGCCGATTGGAGACTTTCTTTTGATGGTGACGAGTCGAAGCTGGTTGGGTATACTGACGCTGATATGGCTGGAGATATAGACACGAGGCGATCAACTTCGGGCTATGTGATGATGTTTGCTGGAGGAGCGGTATCGTGGCAGTCGCGGCTGCAGAAGTGTAACACCCAGTTTTCCAGAAGAGGGTAATTTTATAATTTTGTAATTATAATTATTATTTATTGATATTTGTTTATATTATGATTTTTGGTGATTTTTAATAGTGTAACCTTGGAGACTGGTTGACCTAGAGCCTAGCCATGTGATTATGGTACTTTGTTTATCTTTTCTAGTTTGAAGGTATTTTTGACATTTTTGGGGTTATTTGAATTTATTAGAATTTATTTGAATTTATGAGAATTTTTAAAAATTATTTTGGAATTGTTTGAATGAGGGTTGACTAGGTTGACTTTGACTAGCTTTGACTTTGTGACCTAACCCTAGTTGAGTTGGACTTGGCTAGATATGAGACCCTAGGTTAAGTTAAGTTAACCATACTCTAGTTAGTGAAATCAATTAGGAATATAGAGATTAGAATAGAAAGATTTTGATCACAAGTCATAACTTGTGATTTTTGAGACATTATTTTATGACTAAGCCCAAAGCCCATTAGCCAAATGCCCAACCCTAACCCTAACATTATTTGTCCAGCCACTTAACCCATCCTAGGGATTTCTCCCTTATAAATATCCTCTTAGAAATTAGGGCTAGCCTCTAAGGAAGAATAAGCTTTGGAAAGAGGTAATTTCTCAACTTCAAAAATTCCTAAAAATTCCATTTTAGCTCCATTTTTCCTCAAACAAATTGCAATGGGTTTTAAATGAAGTGTTCTTGCTGTTGTTACATGTTCTTCTCAGATTCAAATCAATTTGGGGAAGTTTGACCATCAAGAGGAACACCTCTCTTTAGAGCTTTTTGGGGATTTTGATACATAGAGGTAACTTCTAATCTATTCCATAAAATTTTGGTTTTATTGCATATCTAGGGAGCCCTATGCCTAACCTAACTGCAGGAATAGGAAACCCTAGAATTTGAGTCCAATTCGTGTCCTATTTGGACACGTATCAGTGTCTTAGTGCATGTGTTTGATGAAATGCCCCAATGGGTATTTCGACCTAATTTTCAGAAACTATTTGAATAGGAAATTAGTTTTTGGTGTTGCTTATGCATTTCTTTTTGGTCTGGGGGAGTCTCTGTGTCGTGTCGTGTCGGATTCAATACTTGCACACGCGGGTACGTGCGTGCGCGAGGCAGTGCGCGTGTCCTGCCATTCGGGGGCTATTGCTCTTAGGACACAGCACAAGGACAAGCGAAACTCGACACACACTAGGGGGCAATGACTGACACCACGTGTGTCAAGTCTCACGTGTCCCCATGGCGTGTCGAGGGAGTAATCCTCGTTGCACTGGCCGGGACTGACAGTTTAGTCGGGTATTTTTCGACACTGATACGGTTTTCGTATCACTCACAGACACGTCGAGGACACGATTCAGGTTGACCTAGTCCTAGCCCTAGTATGGGCGTACACGTGTGCACGAGCACGTGTCTTAATTCGTGTTGTGTCGTGTGCACGACACGCGTGCACACGTGCACGATAATTGGTTTGTTTTGCACTGTTTTGAGTGTTAATTCGATTGGACACGTTTGTGTCCACTTTGGTGGACACAAACTCATTATAGAACACGTACACAATGTATATGTTCATTACCAACCTTTTTAATTGCATTTTAATATGTTTTCAATAGGTATTTATCAATTTTTCAAATTTCTGAAACAATGTATTAATATCCTGAAATTCCAGTTTTGATACATGAACTTTGTCATATAATTTAGCCTAATTAATGCTGTTAACATATTGATTTTAGTCCCAATTAGGGTTCTCCTATAGGTAATCTAGTTGTGTGTCGAATTTTGTGTTGTTTAGTGAATAATTAAAATCAAGATGGGGGTTGAATGGGTGGACTGTTGAACAGGATTCAGTTTTCTGAATTTTTGTGAATTGGTTTCCTTTCCTTCTTGGTTGTCCCCATTTCCAAGATTTCCTCCCTCACTCGTACACCCTCATCTCCCTTTGTATTGCACACTGTTTGCACAGCTGCCCATCTCACCATTCACTCACACCCCTATGTCACACACACACACACACACACATACACACACACACACACACACACACACACTATTTCACTCTCTCACAGCTCACTCATGATCCTGTATACACACACACACTTTTACAGTTTCACATACACACACACAAGCATTTACATACACACACATTCCTCACTCACTCTCTACACACACACACATATACTCTCACTCTCTATTATATCATGTATATATATTTATATATATAATATGTATTATGTGTATAAATAATGCATATATATATATATATATATATATATATATATATATATATATATATATATAAAATATATATATATATATATATATATATATATATATATATATATATATATATATATATATATATATATATATATATATATATATATATATATATATATATATTACAATGTATATCTTTATGTATTAGGTATTTAAGCCTATATACCACATGTATGCATATATATTATATATGAATACCTATATATGTATGTTTGTGTAATGTATAGATATATATATAACATATGTATATGGTAGGTATTCCTATATGCTAATGTGTGTACCATATCATATATTAATATGGATAGATAATGTATGTGTGATATGTATATAGTAGCCTATAGGCTATGTATATTCTAAGTTGGATTATAATACATCTTTATGTGTATTATTTTAGATATAGGTATAACCTTGTGTAGATGTGTTATAGGTTGGTTTAGACATGGTTTAGTCTATGGTCTAGGCTCTTAGCCTATGGGTGTATCTGTGTGTCAGTTTAGAGTCTAGTTAGACTTATGTAGTCTTGTTAGACCTAGAATAGACTTGCTAGACTAGTGTAGACTAGTTTGACTTGTTTGACCTAGTTTAGACTTGTTAGACCTAGTTTGACCATAGTTGACCTAGTTTGACTTCTAGGGTTGACTATAGTTGACCAAGAGTTGACTTTGGTCTAGATTGACCTAGATTCATGTAGTATGCATCGTAGTGCATCTTATTACTATTCTGGACTTGTTGTGACTTGTGCTGTTCTAATAGGAGCCAGACACTACTCCTCGGACTGTACTTTCGTCTTGGACATTCAGTTAGCAGGCGAGTACATTCTCTGATCATTTCATATCCTGCTTAGAATTATTTTTCTGCATTAAATTACTTTACTTGATACTGTCACGTTGGTCACACAGATTAGTACTATATGGATCCCTTCTTGAGATGTTATCCCTTCAGGGAGCATCGGGTACTCTATGTTCTGTGCTTTTCACTTACATGACGTATCACTATGCTTCTTTGGTTCTTTGATCACTTGTGACATATACCCTTATGATCACAGAGTCTTCTTTGAATCCTTATCCCATTTATTGGATTTCCCATAATCCCTATTTATGGGACTACTATGTACCACCCTTCGGGGGCTGTTACATGGAATCATAACATAACCTGGTTGGATCCTTGTGTACTGATTGGGGGTACGGAGGAGTATAAATAGCCATATGAACAATTCCAAAGTAGAATAGCCATGTACGCCTCTTTAGTATAGCCATGTGCAAATCAAGCCGTTCATATGTGGACTTTGTACTCTAAATCACTAGTCACTGGTAGCTCTTTACTTATAGTAGATACTTCTATTACAGTTCTCTCTCTCTCTCTCTGTTTATATACTCATTTCTTCAGTATCTATATCTTACTTTACTACATGATTATATTTTCTAACCTGCTATGAACTGTTGAGATGTATTGTGCTCGCTCCTGTCCTGACTGGACCTGTTGAAAATATTACAGAGGACGAGGAGGAGGCCTGTGCGGATACCTTCTGCAGGACAGCTCTAGCTGACGACTTTACCCTACTGCCTAGACTAGCTTAGTTAGGCTTTATCTTACTTATGTTGTCTTGAGTCTAGTAGTTAGACTTTATTTCTGTCTTTGAGATCTGGGTTGTATATTCTTTCATATTCAGTAGCTGAGACCTTGTACTCTGGATATCTGCTGAGATGTTATCTTAGACTATTTGATCATCTGTATTTTCCTTGAGTTCTATATCATATCGTGCTTCTTCTTCCTTAGTTGTGATTGAGTTTATTTTCTGCTATGTCACCCCCATTCGGGGAGTATAAACTGCTTAGCTTATATTGTTAGATGTTGTGACCTAGGACAGCGTTCTACCGCTGATACTGCGGCGTAGGCTGGGCGTTGTTATGCTCTCGTACCCTCATAGTGGGTGCGGGTCGTGACAAGAAGTGTGTTGCCTTGTCGACGACAGAGGCAGAGTACATTGCGGCGACGGAGGCTTGCAAGGATTTGCTGTGGATGAAAAAGCTGCTGCAGGAAATAGGACTGAAGCAAGAGCAGTATGCTTTGCTTTGCGACAGTCAAAGTACTATTCACCTTGTGAAGAACCAGACATTTCATAGTCGGTCCAAGCACATCGAGACTCGGTATCATTGGATACGGGATGTGGTTGAGAAGAAGGATGCGGCGCTTGAGAAGGTTCATACTGATGACAATGGAGCGGACATGCTCACGAAGGTTCTTCCGAGGGGAAGTTCACTACCAGAATAAGTCGTTTTAGCGACGCATAAAGACGTCGTTAAAACGACAAATTTCGTCGCTAAAGATATTTAGCGACGGAATTACCGACGTTTCGTGATAGTCGCTGAAATGTAAGTCGCTAATCTTCTAAACGTCGCCAAACGTCAAAATTATCGACGTTTGCCGACGTATATATAAGTCGGTATATTGCCGACGTCTACCGTCGTAACGTCGGTAGATTAGCGACGTATTACTACGTATCGCTACGCGTCGGTAATTTACCGACGTATTACCGACGAGTCGTCGGTGGTTTAGTGACATGTTCAACGTCGCTAAACGTCGGTACATCCTGGGAATTCCTGGAAATATTACCGACGTTTACCGACGTTTTTCGACATATTATGACGTCGCTAAAACGTCGGTAAACTGATAATATCGGATATTTACCGACGTTTACCGACGTAAATGTACGTCGGTAAACGTCGCTAATTCTGAAAAAAATAAAAAAATAAAATACAGAATGTCCATTTCTCCATGCAGTTTAAAACAATCACAGAATGTCCATTTCTCACTGTAGAATAGGATCCAAACAATCACAGAATGTCCATTTCTCGCTGTACACAACTAACCAAGTCTGTACACAACCACACCATAGTTCCCAGGTTCTTTTAACCTAACTTGCCAGTTGGTACTAACCTCAATAGAACAAACACTCTCACAGCTCAAAATACTAACACATGCTCACGCCTTACTCTTGTGATACTCCCTTTCAAACACAAACACACACCTATATGTTCCCTTACACATGTTGCCATGTTACCTATAAAAATAGGAAACCCTTGTTGTCTAAAATAAGACACAATTGTACAAAGAGAACCATACTGTAGAACTCATACTGTAGAACTCACACTTTAACACAATTCTACAAAGAGTTGTCATAGGGTGTTGAGCGATGTCATTCTATTCTTTTCTTCTTCTTCTTCTTGGGATTTTCGAGTATTGGATCTTGAGACATATATAGCTAGAACTTACGAAGAATGGAGTACCATACTTCAACAAATAGATGTTGACTAATTGGTTCATATACTTGTTGTCTAAAATACGTGTAGGAATGTTGCAAGGTGAAACAATGTATCAAACACTATATCGAAACCCAAACCTAATATGCAAATCCAAATTAATACGAAAATACACAAGTGTATGTAGGGGATTAAGTGTACAGAGGTGAAATACATATATATGCATGCTTGGGGGTGTCCACGTGTCCAACAAATGGACACAAAGTGTCCAAAATCTCACGAATACACTGTATCAGTGAACACATGGTCGTAACGTGTCTCGTGTCAATTTTGGACACGAAAAACACCTCAATTAGGGTTAGGATTTACCTTCAGTCTCCTCACGGTGGTGGAAGAGGAGGAGGAGGACAAGTTCGGTGGTGGAGGAGGAGGGGATTAAGTGTACAGAGGTGAAATACATATATATGCATGCTTGCGGGTGTCCACGTGTCCAACAAATGGACACAAAGTGTCCAAAACCTCACGAACACACTGTATTAGTGAACACATGGTCGTAATGTGTCTCCGTGTCCATTTTAGAAACGAAAAACACCTCAATTAGGGTTAGGGTTTACCTTCAGTCTTGTCACGACCCGTACCCACTGTGCGGGTACGAGAACGTAACAACGCCCAGCCTACGCCGTAGTGTCGGCGGTAGAACGCTGTCCTAGGTCAATCATCTAACAATATAAAGGTACCTGTACAGTATATACACTCCGAATGGAGGTGACATAGCAATATACAGTCTCAATCACATCTAAAGCAGAATGAAAGATAGGAAGATAGATAGATAAATACTGGAATGAAGGAAAAACCACATAAATACAACCAGAGAGTCTAAGTGTCTACTGACATAACAAATCAAAACATCCAGCTCAATACAAGACTCTAACACTGAAATGAAAGAATATATATACAATCTAGATCTCAAATGACAGAAATAGAAAACCTAGACTAGGGAGCCTCAGTCTCTAAGCTAGTGGATCAGGCTGGAAATCTGGGTCACACATGGCATCTATAGCTGCCCCATAGTAGGTGTCTACGCAGGCCTCCTCCTCATCCTCTGTAATATTTTTAACAGGTCCAGTCAGGACGGGAGCGAGCACAAAACATCTCACGCAGTTAATATCGAGTTAGGAAATATAAAGCATGCAATAGAGTAAAGTACATGAAACGCTGAAAGAAGAAGACATATGAAAAACAGTAGAGATTTGATAACAGGAAATATCTAAATATGATAAGTAAGAACTGTAAGGAACATGTGATTTTAGAGCACAATATGGTTATGTAAACGGGTTAGGTTATACAATAAAATGGGACTCCTTTGTACGTGGGTGTACAATGGACATATACAATTTCTTATACAATAGGATTGATCACATAACCATTTCTACTCCCCCTCCCCAATCAATACACAAGGATCCAATTCAGTTACGTTACCTTATACAATGGCTTGTACAATGGTTCAATGTGATACTGAGAGTACAATATGCATAATGAGTGTACAATGATAAAGGTATTCAATAAATACAACATGTAAGTGAAACGTACATCACAATATGTACTTAGTGAATACAAGGAGATAACATCTCAGAAGAAGATCTATATAGTACCAATCCGTGATAATGATCGTGTCAGCATCAAGTACAGTAATCTAGAGCAAGAATGTAAATCCATACAAGTATGAAACGGTCAGAGAATGTACTCGCCTGATAACCTGAGTGTCTGAAGAGAATATACTGTCCGAGGAGTGGTGTCTGTCTCCTATAGAACAGTACAAGTCACTATGAGTCCAAAAATGATAAAAGATGCATTATGATGCATTCTAAATGAATCTAGGTCAATCTAGGTCAAATCTAAGTCAAATCTAAGTCACACCAAGCTAAACTAGGTCATACTGAGCTATACTAGGACAATCAAGGTCAAACAAGGTCACAGGAAATCAATCCAAGTCAAACTAGGTCAATCGGGGTCAAAGGTTGACTTACAGTTGACTTTTTATCAAAAAGTCAACTCTGGTCAACTCTGGTCAACACTGAGTCAACCCTAGGTCAAACAAGTCACATGTTGACCAACTGTTGACTTCCAGTCAACTGGTCAACTCTGGTTTGGTTTTGGTCAAATCTGGTCGCTTAAAGGCTAAGTTTGACTCTCGGTTGACTTTTGTTGACTTTTGGTCAAAATGGTCAACCGACGTCAAAACTAGTCTATGAGCACTATATTTGATCATTACCAACCAAGGGAACCAAGTTCTAACTCAATCTTAGACTCCAAACTCAAATACCCTATTTCTATGTATTACCTACATTACCTTACCAAGGTAAATACCAATACCTTGCACAATAGCACTCTAACCTAGGAATACTAGCCTAGGTTTCCTAGGATAGCTAGATACTATCCTATACTAATATTACCTACCAAGAAAACCTAGTATTTAGGTCATCTAAGTCATCTTATGGCACATGTTGGCCATTTACCCTTTTTCCTTACCTTACCTTACCTTACACATCACTCTCACATCTCCCTAACACTCACTCACACACAACACTCATGATATCATACTCACTTACACATGGTCACACTAGGCTCTACCTATAGGTTGTTAGCTATACTCATATATCACTCTCACTCATAAATACATATATAAACTCACAAACACATATACCTATATACCCTCATACCCACAAATACATATATAATCTCACACACACTAATATATATAGACTTATATACGACACCTATAAGGCTCATGCCATACTCTTATAATCTCACACACACTCACAAATGGCTCACAACCACACACACACAAGGTGAATGTAGGGACTGATATTTGAAGGCTAAAATGGGGACAGCTAGTAGACTGATTGGGGCTGTTATGGAGGCTAAACATGGGGCTATGCTTAGGGCTATCAAAGCTAGATTGGGGGCTACTATGGAGACTGTGATGAGGGGTATGTTAGGACAGCAATTAGAGGTTTTAGGGGGGTGTATGGACTACCAACTTATGGCTAAAACTGGACTGGTTTTAGAGGGAAGTGTTGGGCTGATTTGGAGTGAACAAGGGACAGCCATATACAGGTTTTTGAGTGGTGTATGGGGCTATAAAGTGGACTGGAAGTTGGGGGGTGAATTGAAGACACTTGGGAACAGGTTTTAGACTGATTTGGGGGACTGCTCTCAGCAGGTTAAGGGGGCTAAAACATGGGGCCAATTAGGACAGGTTTAAGGCTGTCATTGGGGGCATGCCAAGGCTGAAATCTGGACTGATATGGGACTGTGCAAAGGGTGGTTTGAGGCTGAAAACAGGGGGTTTAAGGACTGTCATTGCTGGATACTTATGGGCTGATTTATAGGTGGTTGTGACAGCTACAAGGACATGTTTTTTTTTTGGGACATCAAGAAGGGGACAGCCCATAGTGTTTAAGGGCTGTTTTGAGACAGGTGAAGGGGCTATCAAAGGGTGGAAGGGGACCTATTTTGTCCTGCTACTGCTGCTGAATTCAGGTGGCATCCTCCCCCCCTTCAACTCCACTCTATACACATATATATATATACAAATGAATTTACACACACTCACATATAAACAAACACCATTCCTGCACTCTAATTCTTTTATACTCCACACTCAAAAACCCTCTCTAGCATTCACTCAAATACGAGTCCTACACATACACACACACAATATTCTCCACCTCTCCAATACTTGGCCGACCACTCCAATACCCACAACCAATACAAAATGCCACACCAACATATCATATATATATCCACACATATATATAAACCATATTATATATATACATATATAGAGATTAATATATATCACCATATATATACATGTATTGATATAGGTGATATGATACACCATGATACATAGGAGAACTCAATCTAAACACATAGTAAAATCTGGAATAAATATTAGAACAATACAAAATCAATATATAAATAATTCCCCATGTGTCCAAATAGGGGTTTTCCCACATGGACACAAACCTACTCATAGGACACCTCTACAAGTGCCCAAATGGACACGAAATGGAATCAAATGGACACACAACCATGGGGGTTATTCCTATGGGTCAAAAATAGATCTATATGCATGAAAGGATGGTTTAGAGGAGAGATTATACCTTCCGGGAGAGAGATTCAAAGGAAAAGGCCTCCCGACACGTAGAGATTCCAAATGGACACAAGCGAGCTCCGAATCCTTCCAAACTTGGCTAGCACCTTCCCTTCATGGAGTAGAGAAAGAGAGAAGAAGATTTGGTGAAGGAGGGGTTAATTTGGAGATGAAATCACTAGGGTTTGCTTTCTAAAAATTTGGGGAAGAACAAGAGAGAGAAAATGAGATGGAAAGAATGGGAAATATCAAAGGGGGCTCATGCCTATCCTCCCTAGAGGTGGCCGGCCACTAGAGGGCTGCTAATGGGCTCCAATGAAGTGACAAAAATACCCCCCTCTAGCCTATTGACAATACATTAAAAAGGGGTTTAAGTCGGGGGCTAGTTTGGTCATTCTAACACACTAATCTAATAAATCTTAATCCAAATAATTTAGCCTAGTCACTAACTAAAATAAAGGACATGTGGGCCATGGATAACTAGTGTGTGGGTCCACTTGAGTCAAAACTACCCCGGGTCCCCGTTTCAAGTCGGATTGAGCTGAAATTCGAACCCGACTCAAATAACCGCAAAATATTACAATAAATAAATAAATAATTTTAAAAATAATAAAAATGAAAAAAAAATGACAAAAATATCCCTGTTTCTGGAAACTTGGGGTGACAAATCTATCCACCTTAAAAGAATTTTGTCCTCGAAATTAAAACCAAACCATAGTAAAACATCAAAATCACAAGTCATAGCTAAAAATTAAAATGATCAAAATCTCAAGAATCAAAGCATGAATTTAAATGAATAAATTTATAAACTTTAAAATTACACTCAAATAGAAGCTACAAGTCTATCCACCTTAAAAAGAAATCATCCAAAAATTTTAAAACAAGGTATCCACAGAAAATCATACAAATCGATAATCGTATGCGTCTATCCAATCATCATGATACTCAGAATCTCTGTCATGCCAGTGAGCAAGGCTACGATAATCACATAGTCCCCAACTATGGTACATACCTCTAGAACTATGGTATTTAAAATTTTCGCATTGCCGCGAGCTTGGCAGCGAAAACCTTAAATTCCCACACCCGAGAAATACGCCCATAGTCCGACTATATGTCCTCACTATGCCTACTAGCATGACCCTAGAGGATTCTAAAATCTCATAATCGAGGCGACCTAGCCCATACGACTTATCTCAGAAGAAAATTAAATCATAAGGAAACACCAGATCAAACTTATCAACAATGAAAAAAAAACAGATAGGAATAGATGGAACTAAATTTCAAGATAGGAATTGCAGAATTGAATCAAAGAACGGAACCTGCAACTAGATCTCCAACGGCCTGAGCATCCTCGGCTGACATGGCAAAAGCTCGCCCTGGTTGGCCTCCCCTGGCCTGCTGCTGATGCTGGACAAACCTCTGCTGCTGAGTCTGCAATGGCGGTCCCCTCTGCTGCCCTGCCGGAGCCCTAGCTCCTGGTGCTACCTGAGCCAATGGTGTCGGGTTCTGGGGACACTCTCTACACTGATGCTCTGCTGACCGACAAAGTAAACACATACCCAGTCTCTTCCTGCAATCGTTCTACCAATGGCCTGGCTTCTTGCAGAAGTTGCACACGGTGTCCTGCTGATACTGTACCTGTCTCTGACCCTGATACTGAACAGGCCTCTGCTGTAGCTGATGTATCTGAGCCCTCAGCTGCTGGTACTGCTGCTGAAACTGTATGCCTGGCATCGGCTGCTGATACTGCTGCTGAAACTGATGCTGAACGTGCGGCCTCTTGGCCGATCCTCCGCTGCTGGTGCCCCCAACTGGGTCTCGCCCTCTCTTGAGCCTAAGCTCAAGATCATCCTCAGCCAGTAAAGCTCCCGTCAGAATCTCCTCGAATGTGGCATCCCTGTTGCCCTTGGTCAAGGACTTGACTTCCTTGACCAGACCCTTCCGGAACCTCTGGGCCTTCGCCGCCTCGCTCAAATCCTCCACGAATCTGCTGAGACGGCCAAACTCTCCAGCGTACTCCTCCACTGACAGGCTCCCCTGAACTAGGCTCTCAAACTGCGACTCTAAAGCTCTGAACGCTGAATCTGGGAAGAATTTCTTCTTGAAGAAGCCCTTGAACTCCTCCCAAGTCTGTCCGGCTACCCCCACCCTGGGGTCCGACTGATACCAAGTGCGAGCAAGATCGCGTATCCGGCTAGCTGTGGCCTCGATCTGAAGATCTGCTGGAATCCTGGCCAAGTGGAAGATCTCCTCTATATGCTCGATCCACTCATCGGCATATAGGATCCCCTCTGTCCCCAGAAAGTCTCTGGGGCTCATCTTCTGAAACTGCTCGATCCCCGGTGTCTTTGGCTGCTGCACCACTGGTCGGGCTGCAACTGTCGAAATGACCAACTCCATGCCCCTTTCCTGTCGGGTCTGCTGCATCTCCATAAACTGCTGAAAGTACACGAACATCTGTGCTGCATCCACGTTCCCTGTAGGCGGCGGCTGCTGGAAAGGTACCTCTGGAATGACTGGGTCCTGCCTCCGAACTGGTGAAGGCATACCCTCAGCTGCTGCTGCTGCTGAAGTCCCAATATGAGCAGAGGTGGCAGGAGCTGTAGCCTTCCGACCCTGCTGAACTGGCTGAGAGGTAGCAGTCCCCTCTACAGTATCTCCATGAATGGCACGCTGTAATCGCGTCTCCACCCACTACCAAAATACATGTATTTACCGACGGCCTTATCCGTCGGTAGTCCGTCACCAAAAATAAATACCGACGGATTACCGACGGATATTTTGGTAAAACAGCCGTCGGGAATAACCTCGTCGCTAAAACATATCCGTCGCTACTCCGTCGCTCAGCGACGACTTAGCGACGGAATACCGTCGGCGCATTTAAATATATATAGCGACGGATTACCGACCAGCTTTCGTCAAAACATGTATCAGGATATAGGATTAGCGACGGAAAACTCCGTCGCTAAAGAGTCGGCAAAACCGTATCAGTGATTTTCTGATACGCAATATCCGTCGCTAATCCGTCATAAATTTGTCGATAAAAGCGTATCAGAGATTTTCCCATACGGCAGGTCGTCGTTATGCCGTCGCTAATCCGCCGAGGTGTACGACGGATTAGCGTCGTATTAGCGACAAAACATCCGTCGCTAACTGCAAAATTTATGGACATCAAACAGAACCAGGTCGACGGACATTCCGTCGCTAAATCGTCGCTCAATGTAAAATTCTCCAGGTAGCGACGGATATTACGTCGCCAATCCGTCGATACATTAAATTCCTACAGTTAGCGACGGATAGTCCGTCGGGACTTTGTCGCCAGTCCGCCGTAAGTTAGTCGCCAATCCGTCACGAAAGCTAAAATTTATGGACATCAAACAGCACCAGGTCGACGGATCGTCCGTCGCCAATCCGTCGCTTTATTTAAATGTTCCAGGTAGCGACGGTTTTTACGTCGCCACTCCGTCGCTAACCTCAGTTTCTCCAGTTAGCGACGGACTATCCGTCGCTGAGTGGTCGCCAGTCCGTCGCTAACTTCTAATTTTTGAAAAAAAAAATACTGCAAACAGACTCTTTCCTGTTTATACAACACATCCAACACAATATCAAACATGCAAAATATCCATATACAACACCATATATCCATATCCAACACGAATATCCAACGTATCCAATATCCAACACCATATATCCATATGCAAAATATCCATATCCGACACCAATATCCAACGTATCCAATATCCAACAAAATATTACCAACACAATATATCCAATATCCAACATTAAATTATCCAAACATAAAAAAAATATTCGAACATACAATGTATCCAAATGTCTACAAAACCAACAACATAAACAAAATCAAACCCCGTCCGTCGGATCATCTCGTGCTCGTGCCGCCGCATCCGCTTTGCGTATGTACTCCTCCACCGTGTGTGCCGGCACTTGGGACAAGACATGGTCTGGAAGCGCGCGTAGCTGCTCTGGCGACAACATGTCAAGGAGCGTCAAGATGGTGTTATCCGATACGATGCGGGCGTCCGCAGAGCGGTTAAACGAAAGCCGTCCGGGGAAAGAAGGACCAGGTCGATCCGAAGCACCGGCAGCAGCAGTAGACGGACCGGGAGCACCACCAGATGAACCGGGAGCACCAGCAGACGGACCGGGAGCAGACGGACCGAGATAGTCGAATGAGAAGAAGGGAAAAAGGGAGGAGCAGATGGGTCCAGAGCCATGGTAGAGGAGGAGAAGTAACATGAGAGCAGTTTTCGTCGTAACATCTCCTGGCTCTGCTGGCAACTGAAGTCCAGATGCTACAAAGGACGATCCTTCGCTGAAATCGACTACAACACCCATCAGTTCAAGTTCATTCCTATATGAGTATATTCCAATGCCATAGAGGAAGGTCAACAAACTGATGGCTTCTATGGCATTGGAATCTACTCATATAGGAATGAACTTGAACTGATGGGTGTTGTAGTCCATTTCAGCGAAGGATCGTCCTTTGTAGCATCTGGACTTCAGTTGCCAACAGAGCCAGGAGATGTTACGACAGAAACTGCTCTCATGTTACTTCTCCTCCTCCACCATGGCTCTGGACCCATCTGCTCCTCCCTTCTTCCCTTCTTCTCATTCGACTATCTCGGCCTCCTATTCGGCCTACTATTCCGATACCGATACTTTGAACCTTGATCTTAACCCAAACCTATATACTGATCGATACTAATCCGCTACGCCCGATACTAAGTATATACGGTCGATACTGATAGCGATAGTCCGATACCGATAGCGATAGTCCGATACCGATAGTTCGATCGATACCGATAGTTCGATATCGATAGCGATAGTCCGATACCGATAGCGATAGTTCGATACCGATAGAGATAGTCCGATACAGATACACATGGACCTACATATCTATATATCACTAGTAGCCATACTCCTCTACATACTACTCTACACTAGGATCTAGTAACCATATACTACTCTACACACTAGCTACGTAGTCATACTCTAAAATAAGGTAAACTAATTTACCCACACATTAAAACCAACCCAATCAAATCTTAGGCAAACTATTCATATGATATCAATCGAAATACAAATAGGTCAACTAGGCTAGTTCTAGGTCAAATTAGGAGTCCAAGTCAACTCTGTCAAAACTAACCTTAATTAGGCTAAACTTCTACCTTAGCTAATCAAATATATATACTAGACTTCACGACGTGTGTCTGTGTATATATATATATATATATATATATATTATTAATAAATTACTTAAAATTATGCCTATATATATATATATATATATATATATATATATATATATGTGTGTGTGTGTCTGTGTGTGTGTGTATCCGTGTGTCTGTGTCCGTGTGTGTCCGTGTGTGTGTGTGTGTGTGTCTGTGTGTGTGTGTGTGTCTGTGTGTCTGTGTGTCCGTGTGTGTGTGTGTCTGTGTGTGTGTGTCCGTGTGTGTGTGTGTCCGTGTGAGAGGAGGAGGAGGACTCCTGCGCGGGGACTCCAGAGTCCCTCCTACGCCCCCCTGCCCCGACCCCCCCCAACCCCTGCACGACCCCCCCCCAACCCCTGTCCGACCCCCTCTCCCACCCCCCTGCCCCCCCTGCCTCGACCCCCCCCAACCCCTGCCCGACCCCCCCAACCCCTGCCCGACCCCCTCTCCCACCCCCCTGCCCCCCCTGCCCCGACCCCCCCAACCCCTGCCCGATCCTCCCCCAACCCCTGCCCGACCCCCTCTCCCACTCCCCTGCCCAGACCACCCCCCCACCCCTGCCCGACCCCCTCTCCGACCCCCCTGCCCCCTCTCCCACCCCACCCTTGCCCCGACCACCCCACCCCCTACCCGAACCCCCCCTGCCCAGACCACCCCCCACCCCTGCCCGACCCCCTCCCCGACCCCCCCTGCCCCCGACCACCCCACTCCACCCTTGCCCCGACCACCCCACCCCGTACCCGAAACCCCCCTGCCCCACACCCTCTCCGACCACTACGACAGCCCCCCAACCCCCCAAATCGTAAAAGAGAGAGAGAGAGAGAGGGAGATAGAGAGAGAGAGGGGGGGGAGAGAGAGCATACCTTAGAGAGAGAGAGGGAGATCGCCGGTCGGAGAGAGGGAGATCGTCGGAGAGAGGGAGAGGGAAGAGAGAGAGTGTTTTGGGGGGGAATGAAAATTTCCCCCCCGTCGGTTCAATTTAAGTTAGGGTACAAAAATTAGCGACGGAGTAGCGACGGATTATTCCGTCGCTAAGTCGTCAGTAAATCTCGCGCCAATATTTTAGGCTTTTTCCGCCAAAATATGCGACGTTCTAGCGACGGATATAAAACCATCGCTACTTGGCCGACGACCTATCGACGGCGTAGCGACGGATATGGACATAAAAAAATAAAAAAATTGTCCACTGCTTTCCGTCGGTATTCCGTCACAAATCCGTCGGTGATCCGACTTTAATAGCGACAGAAAATTTTCGTCGCTAAATGGCCGTCGCTAAAATACTGTAATTTGGTAGTGACCATCCTGAAGACAGATCAAACAAACAATTGCTGAGAATGAGTCAAAATAGCAAAGTAGGACAGTTATATTCAAGGAGAACAATATCAGCAAGAACTGAGATGGTATGAATTTGATATGAGTTTTTCCTAGTGTGATTGAGTACCTTCAAAATATCCTAATCCTACTGCAGGTTGTAGTGATACTCTAGTTCGAATACCACTACATAAACTCGACCTGCATGGGCCACCACTAAAAACGTGTCACGACCCGCACCCACTGTGAGGGTACGAGAACGTAACAACGCCCAGCCTACGCCGCAGTGTCGGCGGTAGAACGCTGTCCTAGGTCAATCACTAACAATATAAAGGTACCTGTACAGTATATACACTCCGAATGGAGGTGACATAGCAATATACAGTCTCAGTCACATCTAAAGCAGAATGAAAGATAGGAAGATAGATAGATAAATACTGGAATGAAGGAAAAACCACATAAATACAACCAGAGAGTCTAAGTGTCTACTGACATAAAAAATCAGAACATCCAGCTCAATACAAGACTGTAACACTGAAATGAAAGAATATATATACAATCTAGATCTCAAATGACAGAAATAGAAAACCTAGACTAGGGAGCCTCAGTCTCTAAGCTAGTGGATCAGGCTGGAAATCTGGGTCACACATGGCATCTACAGCTACCCCATAGTAGGTGTCTACGCAGGCCTCCTCCTCATCCTCTGTAATATTTTCAACAGGTCCAGTCAGGACGGGAGCGAGCACAAAATATCTCACGCAGTTAATATCGAGTTAGAAAATATAAAACATGCAATAGAGTAAAGTACATAAAACGCTGAAAGAAGAAGATATATGAAAAACAGTAGAGATTTGATAACAGAAAATATCTAAATATGATAAGTAAGAACTGTAAGGAACATGTGATTTTAGAACACAATATGGTTATGTAAACGGGTTAGGTTATACAATAAAATGGGACTCCTTTGTACGTGGGTGTACAATGGACATATACAATTTCTTATACAATAGGATTGATCACATAACCATTTCTACTCCCCCTCCCCAATCAATACACAAGGATCTAATTCAGTTACGTTACCTTATACAATGGCTTGTACAATGGCTCAATATGATACTGAGAGTACAATATGCACAATGAGTATACAATGATAAGGGTATTCAATAAATACAACATGCAAGTGAAATGTACATCACAATATGTACTTAGTGAATACAAGGAGATAACATCTCAGAAGAAGATCCATATAGTACCAATCCGTGATAATGATCGTGTTAGCATCAAGTACAGTAATCTAGAGCAAGAATGTAAATCCATACAAGTATGAAACGGTCAGAGAATGTACTCGCCTGATAACCTGAGTGTCTGAAGAGAATATACTGTCCGAGGAGTGGTGTCTGTCTCCTATAGAACAGTACAAGTAACTATGAGTCCAAAAATGATAAAAGATGCATTATGATGCATTCTAAATGAATCTAGGTCAATCTAGATCAAATCTAAGTCAAATCTAAGTCACACCAAGCTAAACTAGGTCATACTGAGCCACATTAGGACAATCAAGGTCAAACAAGGTCAAACAAGGTCACAGGAAATCAATCTAAGTCAAACTAGGTCAATCGGAGACAAAGGTTGACTTACAGTTGACTTTTTATCAAAAAGTCAACTCTGGTCAACTCTGGTCAACACCGAGTCAACCCTAGGTCAAACAAGTCACATGCTGACCAATTGTTGACTTCCAGTCAACTGGTCAACTCTGGTTTGGTTTTGGTCAAATCTGGTCGCTTAAAGGCTAAGTTTAACTCTCGGTTGACTTTCGTTGACTTTTGGTCAAAATGGTCAACCGACGTCAAAACTAGTCTATGAGCACTATATTTGATCATTACCAACCAAGGGAACCAAGTTCTAACTCAATCTTAGACTCCAAACTCAAATATCCTATTTCTATGTATTACCTACATTACCTTACCAAGGTAAATACCAATACCTTGCACAATAGCACTCTAACCTAGGAATACTAGCCTAGGTTTCCTAGGATAGCTAGATACTATCCTATACTAATATTACCTACCAAGAAAACCTAGTATTTAGGTCATCTAAGTCATCTTATGGTACATGTTGGCCATTTACCCTTTTTTTCTTACCTTACCTTACCTTACACATCACTCTCACATCTCCTTAACACTCACTCACACACAACACTCATGATATCATACTCACTTACACATGGTCACACTAGGCTCTACCTATAGGTTATTAGCTATACTCATATATCACTCTCACTCATAAATACATATATAAACTCACAAACACATATACCTATATACCCTCATACCCACAAATACATATATAATCTCACACACACTAATATATATAGACTTATATAGGACACCTATAAGGCTCATTCCATACTCTTATAATCTCACACACACTCACAAATGGCTCACAACCACACACACACAAGGTGAATGTAGGGACTGATATTTGAAGGCTAAAATGGGGACAGCTAGTAGACTGATTGGGGCTGTTATGGAGGCTAAACATGGGCTGTGCTTAGGGCTATCAAAGCTAGGTTGGGGGCTACTATAGAGACTGTGATGAGGGGTATGTTAGGACAGCAATTAGAGGTTTTAGGGGGGGAGTATGGACTACCAACTTATGGCTAAAACTGGACTGGTTTTAGAGGGAAGTGTTGGGCTGATTTGGAGTGAACAAGGGACAGCCATATACAGGTTTTTGAGTGGTGTATGGGGCTATAAAGTGGACTGGAAGTTGGGGGGTAAATTGAAGACACTTGGGAACAGGTTTTAGACTGATTTGGGGGACTGCTCTCAGCAGGTTAAGGGGGCTAAAACATGGGGCCAATTAGGACAGGTTTAAGGCTGTCATTGGGGGCATGCCAAGGCTGAAATCTGGACTGATATGGGACTGTGCAAAGGGTGGTTTGAGGCTGAAAACAGGGGGTTTAAGGACTGTCATTGCTGGATACTAATGGGCTGATTTATAGGTGGTTGTGACAGCTTCAAGGACAGGGTTTTTTTTTTGGGACATCAAGAAGGGGACAGCCCATAGTGTTTAAGGGCTGTTTTGAGACAGGTGAAGGGGATATCAAAGGGTGGAAGGGGACCTATTTTGTCCTGCTACTGCTGCTGAATTCAGGTGGCATCCTTCCCCCCCCCTTCAACTCCACTCTGTACACATATATATATACAAATGAATTTACACACACTCACATATAAACAAACACCATTCCTACACTCTAATTCTTCTATACTACACACTCAAAAACCCTCTCTAGCATTCACTCAAACACTAGTCCTACACATACACACACACAATATTCTCCACCTCTCCAATACTTGGCCGACCACTCCAATACCCACAACCAATACAAAATTCCACACCAACATATCATATATATATCCACATATATATATAAACCATATTATATATATACATATATAGAGATTAATATATATCACCATATATATACATATATTGATATAGGTGATATGATACACCATGATACATAGGAGAACTCAATCTAAACACATAGTAAAATCTGGAATAAATATTTGAACAATACAAAATCAATATATAAATAATTCTCCATGTGTCCAAATAGGGGTTTTCCCACATGGACACAAACCTACTCATAGGACACCTCTACAAGTGCCCAAATGGACACGAAATGGACTCAAATGGACACACAACCATGGGAGTTATTCCTATGGGTCAAAAATAGATCTATATGCATGAAAGTATGGTTTAGAGGAGAGATTATACCTTCCGGAAGAGAGATTCAAAGGAAAAGGCCTCCCGACACGTAGAGATTCAAAATGGACACAAACGAGCTCCGAATCCTTCCAAACTTGGCTAGCACCTTCCTTTCATGGAGTAGAGAAAGAGAGAAGAATATTTGGTGGAAGGAGGGGTTGATTTGGAGATTAAATCACTAGGGTTTGCTCTCTAGAAATTTGGGGAAGAACAAGAGAGAGAAAATGAGATGGAAAGAATGGGAAATATCAAAGGGGGCTCATGCCGATCCTCCCTAGAGGTGGCCGGCCACTAGAGGGCTGCTAATGGGCTCCAATAAAGTGACAAAAACACCCCCTCTAGCCTATTGACAATACATTAAAAAGGGGTTTAAGTCGGGGGCTAGTTTGGTCATTCTAACACACTAATCTAATAAATCTTAATCCAAATAATTTAGCCTAGTCACTAACTAAAATAAATGACATGTGGGCCATGGCTAACTAGTGTGTGGGTCCACTAGTGTCAAAACTACCCCGGGTCCCCGTTTCAAGTCGGATTGAGCTGAAATTCGAACCCAACTCAAATAACCCCAAAATATTACAATAAATAAATAAATAATTTTAAAAATAATAAAAATGACAAAAATACCCCTGTTTCTGGAAACTGGGGGTGACAAGTCTCCTCGCGGTGGTGGAGGAGGAGGATCTCGCGGTGGAGGAAGAGAAGGGGATCGCGGTGGAGGAGGAGAAGGAGAAGGGGCTCGCCGGAGGGAGGAGAAGGAGCTCGCGGTGGAGAAGGAGGATGAGCGGCGCCGGAGGGAAGGGGGTCGGGCTGTCGTCGAGGTCGGGGGAAGAGGAGCGGGAACAAAAAATTTGGGGAGAGGGAGAAATGAAAAGTGGAACCGAGGAAACCCTATTTAGCAGAAATTAGCGACGTCCGAAATACGTCGCAAAGCGTCGATATTGGTTTAATATTCGACGACGTTATAACCTTTGCGACGCTAAACGTCGCTGAAATGATAAAAGTAGCGACGTTTTCCGATAAATCAACGACGTTGGTTTTTATTAGACTATAGGTAGTCGTAATATGTCGCTGTATGTCGCTACCAGCGACGTATTGTGACGCTTAAATTTGGCGTCGCTAAAACCAAAAATATTGGCGACGTTTTAAGTTGGCGTCGCTAATTACGTCGTTGATATGACTTATTTTGGTAGTGGTTTGAGTACTGCAGGCAGATCGTCGGGATGACGACCTCCTCCACATAGTTGTGAAGGGGGAGATTTGTTGGAGTGGGTGGGGTTCCCACCTATGTGGAGAATACCCCGGAGAGCGACGAGCGCCATCCGTGTGTCGGAGAATCTTGGAGAGTGCATGAATTTTATTTTGGTACATATATGGTAAGAAAATATATGATTGGATTTCCATATTTACTTTGATTATATATTTATGATTGGACCCTTCATATAGTAGCTTTTCATATTATTGGGTTTCCAATTATGGTAAGCTAATTATGATTGGATTTCCATTAAATATATGATTGATTTATATTAGAAGTTTTTATATATATTGGCCTTCCATGTATGGGTTACCAAGGGCTTATAAAAGGGTGATACATGCTAGTTGTAAAATCATCTCAAAACAAAGACTGTTTTACAATCTTTGAGAGAGAGAGAGGATTAAGGACTATTGTGAAGGAGAGATTGCTTCGAATAATTTTTCGGCATCTCTTGTTCTTCGGAGTCCGCAATCAAAAAATTTCTTCTTTCAAGTGAGTTGTGGTGATCCTTGTTGGATAGGGAGGAACATGTAGAGGGTGTATTCTCTTTATTCCATTAGTGGAGGTTTTTCAGGGTTGGACTCTGATTGTCTCGTGGTTTTTCCCGCAAGGGTTTTCCACGTCAAAAATCTTTGTGTCTGCGATTGTGTTTGGCATTTTTTGGTTTGTGTGCTTTTGCTCGGTTCTCTCGCAGGACTTTCTGGTTTGGGGGAACGGTTTCCGCGCTTCGTTCCCAACAGACAGCTCCTAGCAAAAGTTCCACCTTCTTGGACTACCCCCAAGTAAGGGCTAGTCCCAGATAACTTTGGAGATGCCCTTAGAAAAAGTCTTTCAACAAGGGACCCCAAAAAATTCATCCATACTCTTTGAGGAGAACTTCTCCATACTATGAAGAGTTCAAAAATTTAGAACACAAGCCTTTCTAATACTGACATTTATTAAAAAATTTGAAGTCTATTGTGAAACAAACATACTACAACAATTCGACTACAGAAACTCAAATAAGAACTCAAAATAACAACTTACAATATGATTATGATACGTGGGCTTATTTTTCTATTTACAGGTCCTTAACTTTTTCTGTTTATGTTCTTAAAATAAATCGAGGAATAAAATGTATGTAATGCAACTAGTTTTAAAAAATTAGTAACTCATGACTTACTCTAGGATTTTTGATACTACAAGCTTATCGTGTATGATTTATTATGTGGAGCTGCCTCCATAATTATTACTGTTGTTTATAGCCACTGCTTATTACTTATGCCAATTTTTTTGTCGCTAAGGTATTGTTTGGAAAGAGAGGAAAATGAAAGGAAGGAAAATTTTGACAAAAAAATGGGAAAAAATTAAAAGTAGTGATGTTTGGGAAGAGGGAGGGAAATTGAGGAAGAGGAATGTGCGAGAAAAATTCATGTGTGTCCCACTAAAAAAAATTTCTCCTAAAAGTGGGAGAAAAATAGAGAGATGAGAGGATTGTGAATTAAATTACCCAACAACCCTTCAATAAAGTAGTTATTAATTATGATTTGAAAAAAATCAAGAAATAAATAGTAATTATATCTTTCTCCATAATAAATAAAATATTATTTTTAAAAATTTCTTTTTCCTACTTTTTGTTTATCTAAACAAGTGGAAAAAAAATTAATTTTACCTTCAATTTACTTTCCTCCAATTTTTTTTTCCCTCAAATTTTTCTAAGACCTCTCATCCTAGGTTCCGAAACACAGTGTAAAGTCCATTGGTTTCTCCATCTAAATAACAATGGCTTACGAAAACCTATACGATACCCATGGAGAAACGACATGGCTGTCTCCATTCCAAAACATAGCAGCTGTCATGATGGAATTAATGAAACCTATACGTTGCAACTTCACAGGTTTCACTGACAGATCCGTGCTTTATATCAGCAGGTGGAATTAATGAAACAATCCAAAGAAAGGCCGGGAAATATTGAAGGCACAACCTCTTCTTGTCCACGGCTCCTCCGGGCGTAACCAGAATTTAGATACAACGGAGTTGAAATCGATTAGTAAAAATTTATTCCAAAAATATAAAAATATATAAAAAAATAATAGCATAAATTAGTCACAAAATATTTTGATCACAAATAAATATTAAAATAGTTGTATTACATTATAACCGACAATATAATTATTCACAATAATCTCTTACGAGATTTTATATTTTAAAATATTACAAGATGTCATCTTTTTAATTTTTATTAAAATATTTTGCTCAATACATGTCACCAAACAATTATTCATAAATTTATTTCTCATTCGATTACCAAGTGTGTTTTCGATAACTTTTATTGTCCGAAAATGCTCTTTCATGAATACTTCTACCTCTAATGAAAGCTAATTGCTCATGCTCATACAGAGCACTTTTGAAACATGACGTTTACAAACAAACACTACTTTTCTGTTACTTGGTGGTGCTAAGGCGTCTCAAAACAATGCATAGGTTTGTGATGCTGTTGCTTGTTTTTGTGTGTATTAGATATGTATAATTAAAAAAATTCTGAGTGGGGTCACATGACCCCACTCGCCCCCTTCTCCCTCCGCCATCTGGGTTGGAATCTGCTGTCACTGTAGTGTTCTCAACCATGTCCCATGTTCCCCTCAGAGGTAGAATTAGACCCCAACAATTTCGAGTATTTATAAAATTGGTAGAGTCTACCACTACTTATGAAAGAGCACATGATTGGAAACACCAAACAACTGATCCCATCTTGGTCTCCAGTTTGTTTCTGACATTTTAAGGTAGTGTACAAATACTAAGAAACATCTTTTTTTAACTAGTCAATAAAAAAAAAATTAAACTAGAAATATGCAAGAAGATTAAAATTTTGGTGACCTTCAAATTTTAGGATCCTACATCTTGCACATGTGGAGAGAAGCCCAATTTTCTTTGGCTGAAATGGCCAAACAAGACATGCCTAATGATTTTTGCAGGACCTTACTTCAGAGTGTGGATTGGCACAGCTTGAGAATGAAGCAATCCTTACTAGGGGGTGAGCATTGAGTTTATTCGGTTTCAACCGAATCGAAATAATAAAAAATAAACCGAAATTCTAAAAATTAATATCGAACTGAAATTAGCCAAAATCGAAACTGAACCGAATAATCGATTCGGTTTAATCGTAATTAAATTATATTAAAAATTATTTCTATATGCATATGTTTGTTGTATTTTAAAATTGTGTCCAAAGTTGAAATATTTGTTAAATTACCAAAGTTTGACTTTAATTGTTTTCAAAGTATATACATCTCTAATCACAAATTCTGCATAAAATTTAGGGTATTTACTATATTTTATAAATTTATTCAGCTTTCAGTTTTGGACCGAAATCGATACAAAATAAAAAATTTATAGTATTTCCAAAAGCAAAATCGAACTGAATTTTTTTCAAACTGAACCGAATCTCTTACTCGGTTTTGTTCGGGTCGATTTTTGGTTAAAACCAAATAATGCTTACCCCTATACTTCAATTGTTTTTAAAGTATACACATTTTTAATCACAAATTATGCATAAGATGTTAGTCCCGGGGCTTGATCAAAGATGGTAGACTCGATGTCGAGATTAGAGGTTCAAACAAACGTTCCCCTTCTGATTATTATTGAGATCCACAAGGAACACTATAATATAAATCTGATTACAAAAGCAGCAATAATCAGAAAATAAATCTCACGTTCTTCCTCGCAATCGCAGTTGCTGACGGACAGAACTGAGTTGCAATTCAGATAAAGGAGAAGAAAGAAGAAAGAAGAAGAGGAAAGGTTCTTACTGGGGTAATTAAGATCACCGTTGCTCAAAGCAAGATTTGCCTCACCACGATCTGCTTCCAGGAACCAGCAAGTTCACGAAGAACTTCTGGAACGCTCGTAAGTCAATATTTGAGACTTGAACGGGCTTCCTGGACTTTACAGACTCACTTAACTCTCTTCTTGGTGCATCTTTCAAACGAGGCAAATGGGCTCTATTTATAAAGTGGAGTGAGACTTCACCTCTTCTCCTATCCAATGTGGGACTAAAATACCAATACTCAAAAATAGAGTTTGATATTTTAGATCATCCCACAATCAGCATAGAAGTGTGTCAGTCCACGCCTACCCCTCGAACACTCCCGTGCATACACGAGACATCCTGGAGTCCGTGTCCGAGTCCGAGTCCCCACAACAAAAATCAACTTAAATTTTTGTTGTAATTAATCCTTTTTTCTTCTAGAAAAATACTCCCACATGACACACACTTGTGCCCCACCACACCTTATGTGCACACCTCAACACAAGCAATGCATTATATTGAGATACTCACCATTTGGTATAGCCGATGTGGGACTATCTTTCCTAGTCCAAAGGCAAAAACACCAACAATTCCCCATATATCTCAAAATATGGGTTGAGCGTTCCCCAAAGTGATTGCCCATCATGCATTAGGAGAGATGTCGCTACGACTTGAATCTTCCCGCATAGGTTAAATAACAGCATGATACAAGAATGGACTAAGCCTTGAATTCTGTACCATAACTGTAATTCTTCCTACTCACATAATGACATTAACTGTGCTTCTGGCTGTACATTAAAGGCCTTGTGCCGACTTGGTTTCAGTGTATAATTTTTGGACGTCTACAAGTTTACCCTCAAGAGGCGGCCTGATATCTCTGTCCATACACTATAGGTGAGTTCTTTATAAAGAGTCATGGCATGAAGCATTGCGTTTCTTTGCGGTGCTACGCCGCTATGACATGGCTTAAAGTCGAGGCTTTCCCCTACCTGGGTACCTCATTGTAGTGTCATACTACTGTAGCATGAGGTCACAAGCCTCTTTGTAGTGCCAAACTACCCAGCATAAAGCCTTACGCTTTCGAGCGGTGTTACGTCGCTTGACATGGCTTGCGAAGCTGAGGCTTTACCCTACCTGGTACCTCTTCGTGGTGTCATGCCACTGTAACATGAGGACATCGTCCTCTTTGTAGTGCTGTCTACCTCTCTTTATTACGATTATACAACATTAGGCTACCTGCCTATATGCGGTGCTACGCCGTTGTGACTTGGCTTGCAAAGCCGAAGCATTACCCCTACCTGGGAACCTCATGGTGAAGTCACCTCACTGTAGCATGGAGTTATAACACTCCTTTGTAGTATTGTGCTACCGTGCTTCCTGTAAAGCACAACAGAGATTCACTCTGCCTGAGAAGTCATTAAGGCATTTAAGCCAACCTTCCCACAAGATCCTTTTTCCACAGAAAATAATAGTAGACAACAGTGGTTGTAGGTCCGTAACATCTCCATGCCACAGAGGACAAGTACCCACCGTTCCTGATATTCTTCCGGTTAATAGTCCTCCCTTGGACCAAAAGCTAGATGCCTAGTAGATTTCTTTTTGAACTAATAGCATAAAATTTTATGGTAGGAATGTAATAACACAATATCAGAATGCCTTCAAGTCCATTTTACAAGCTGTGTCATCGACCAGGTGGCGCTTGAGGCCCTTGGTGAACGGATCCGCCAGGTTCTCCTGACTCCGAACATCAATCACTGCAATAACACCCCTATTGATGAGATCGTGTATTGCCTTGTGATTCAACCGCACAGTCCTCTTCTTCCCGTTAAAGAGGTCATTTGATGCCACCGCCGCAGTCGCATGGTTGTCGCAGTATATCAGTATCGTTGATATTTGTGCCCCAACCACTGAAAGATCTTACATGAGCTCCCAAAGCTATTCTGCTTCCTCCGCTGCGGTATCAAGTGCAAAGAACTCAGATTCCAAGGATGACCACGAGAGCGTAGTCTGCTTCTTCGATTTCTACGATATAGCAGCTCCACCCATTGTAAAAATATATCTACCTGTGGATCTCTCGCTTTTCACTTCTGAGCACCAGCTAGCATCACTGAAACCTTCTACTACCGGCAGCTCTCCGCTGAAGTGTAGTGCATATGTCTGAGTCTTCTTGAGATATCTCATAACCCGCTTCACAGCTTTCCAGTGCTCAACGCATGGATTGCTAGTGAATCGACTCAGCATTCCCACATCGAAAGCTATGTCAGGCCTAGTGGCAGTAGTAGCGTACATCAAACTCCCGATGACGCTAGCGTACTCCAATTGCCTGACGCTTTCCTCCGAGTTTGGCTCCAGCTTTTGTTCACCCCGGTACGTCGTATCAATTAAAGGAAGATCATGATACCCGTATCGAATGAGCATCTTCTCAATGTAATAAGATTGTGACAGCGCTAATCCAGTATCTGTCCGGATGATCTTGAGTCCCAAGATAACATCAGCATCCCCCAAGTCCTTCATACTGAACTTCATCGAGAGGAACTTCTTTGTCTCCGTGACACATCTTATACCTGTACCTAGGATTAGCATGTCGTCCACGTATAGACAAACGATGACTCCTCTTCCGTCAGCAAACTTCGTATAGACACACTTGTCTATTTTACTGACCCTGTAGCCATTTGATCTTATAACTTTGTCAAACTTCTCATGCCACATTTTGGGAGCTTGCTTTAAACCGTACAGAGATTTCACCAACTTGCAGACTTTGTCTTCAAGACCTTTGACGACAAACCCTTCTGGCTATTGCATGTAGATCTCTTCGGTCAGCTCGCCATTCAAGAATGCTGTTTTTACATCCATCTGATGTATCACTATCTTATGTATCGTTGCGAGAGCAATCAACATTCTGATGGTGGTCATCCGGGCTACTGGAGCATACGTGTCAAAGTAGTCGATCCCCTACTTCTGAGAAAACCCCTTTGCCACTAGCCTGGTCTTGAACTTGTCAATGGTTCCATCAGCTTTTATCTTCTTCTTGAAGATCCACTTGCATCCGATAGGTTTTGCTCCTTCAAGTAGATCAACCAACATCCAAGTGTTATTGGAGGTGATTGATTCAATTTCATTGTCTATCGCCTTCTTTCAGAAAATATCATCTCTGGTCTTCATCGCCTCATCATAGGTAAGCGGATCTGCTTCCACATGATAGGTGATAAAGTCATCTCCAAATTTCTTCGGCCTCCTCGCTCGCTTCGATGACGGCTCAGCGAGTTCTGGTTCAATCGTTGTCTCCTCAGCAATAACTTCATCTTGGACAACTGGCTCATTGAAGATCTCAGTCTCCTTTGCACCTTTATCATTCTCCGGAATGTCCGTTAGAATAATGTTCTTGTGCCTTGCAAACTTGTCTTCAAAATATTCAGCATCGCGAGATTCGATGATATGATTTGATTCAATATCAAGAAATTTTCGAGCATCACTCTTCTCGGCATACCCCAAGAAGATCGTCTTCGTAGTCCTTGTTCCCAGCTTCTGAATCTTTATATCTGGGAGCTTCACATAAGCCAGACACCCCCATACTCGAATGATATTCAAGTTAGGTCCGACTTTGAACCAGAGTTTATGAGGAGTTACGTCCGAAGTTGCATACGATACTCTATTTAGAATAAAAGTGGCCGTCAATGCAGCTTCTCCACAGTAGCATTTAGGAAGACCCCCAGTTAGCAGCATTGAGTTCATCATTTCTGTCAATATTTTGTTCTTCCTCTCCGCTACTCCGTTAGATTGAGGAGAATACGAAGCAGTAGTCTCATTGATGATTCTATGTTCTTTGCAGAACGATGCGAATTTACGAGACCTATTATAAAATCCATAAAAAAAGAGAAATATATAAAAAGAAGCAAACCCACCTCATAGCCATTCTTCCTCTCCCCCACGTTTCTCAATCACTCACCCAACCCCTCACAGCCACTCACCCGACCCCCCTTATTTCTCCTCTACGTTCTCACATCATTTCCCAAATTTTCTCTCCACCACATCACTATACTCTAAGTGATGGAGAAGAAATAAAACCCAAACACTCACAACACCAGCACCATTCCACCCCTCTCCCTTCTCTCAAAAGCCACTACCATCACCCCTCACGTCCAACCCCTCCACGACGCTCCTCCCTGTGACCCACGACCACGACGCCCAACCCTGCGACCCTCGCCGGCACCGATCTCGGCCAGAACCGCGCCAGACCCCCCCTCTGTCCGCCTTTCCCGTACCTGTCGGCCGCCGTTCCTGTGCCCCGCCCGCTGTCGCGCTCGTCGGACCCCGCTGCCAGCGCCACCCGACCCCGGCACAGCCCCGCCAGGCCTCCAGCGCCGCCCGACCCCGGAGCAGCCCCGCTGGACCCCCCGTGCGCACCCTCCGCCCGATGTTTCTCCGCTTTTCGCGTGCCTCCGTGCGCGTCCCCGTCGTCGTGTGCGCGCACGTGCCCGTGCTCGTCGTCCCGGCTTCGTTTCGAGTCCGAGGCCTCCCCTCGGTACTCCTTCGTGCAACCTTTGGGTAAACTCTACCCCAAGTAGTTTCTGACTTTTATTCACAGAAACCCATTTGTACTTTCTGGCCTTAGAGATGTGTTCTGCTGATTAATATTTAGTTTCTGTTAAGGTTTTAGTAGTAATATTTGTAATAGGGTTATATTTTAGGCAGTTTTGTTATATGATTGCTGGTATTGGTATGTGGTAGCATAACCTAATTAATTTAAAACTTGGACTAATTAATCAAGATTATTAGCAATATAGTTATAAGTTTGGTTACATATATTTAAATCCTAATAATTGTTAGTTTAATTATTTTCTAAAAGTTTTAGCTTTTATTTAAGGCAATATGTTGATAATCACCTGTTAGAGTTATTATTAATTATGGAAAAAGATTTCGGTTGTGATATTGTAATAATACTTGCCAATTACTTTTAATTTATACATTCTTAAAATACGTGTTTATATCAAAAGATTTCGATAATTAGAATAATAATAGAAAAGTTATTACTTTCCATAAATGAGTTTTTCTGTTAAAATAATTAATTTCGGTAAAAAGATTACTATTTAGTATTAGTAATCGAAAATGTTTGTATTAATTCAAAATCGTTATTTTGGCAAGAAAATCGTATTTTATGCAAAAGTATTTTTATGTAAAAGTGCTATTTTAATATTTAAGAAGTTATTTTCTCTCTAATTTACGGAAAATGGCTAAAAAGGTATTTTCTAAGCAAAATCGTTTTATTAATAAATGTTCGGTATAATTTCTATTTTAAAATATTAGTTAGATAAATCTAATTTCCTAAGATTTATTAATCTCTAAGAAATACAATTTAAAGTCATTTTCTAAATATTTATTATTTTTGACAAAACCTATATTTTAGTTAAAATGATTATTTGTCAATTATTAGTTTGGTAACAAAAGCTATTTTATGTATAAAATTATTTCCAATTAGGTTCACCAACCTGCCAGACTTAGCCCTAGTATTGTACCTTAGAATTAGGGCGTAGTTCTGGTTACTAAAACGATACTACGATCTTATAGGTCCTGCTCCGTAAAACTCTAGCAGTCACTTTCTGGTTGCTGTCAAGTCAAGGAACATTCTGAGGCAAGTTTTATATCTATTCCATATCTGCGTTTTATTTTGATAATTAAATGTATGCATCAGTTAGTTACATGTAGTATAGTTACACTGATTCACCGTGGATCCCTCTCGGACTCTACGTAGGTTGATGGGTTGCTGGATGGCTATCTTGACATGTTGATTATTGACTCATTGACTCATTACTTGGGGATTTCTTGGGGGGAGTAGTATAACGTCTGTGACCAAAGCCAAAACTTGCTCGTTTCTCGTCTGCGCTAATCCCAACCTCACTGTGGGTTGAGCCGTACCGTATACTATTCGTTTCGGCCGAAATGTTAGTATACATATTGCCTCACCAGCCGGTCACAGGCCCTGTTATATACTCAAAACACTAGTCTAGTATTACATCATGCATGACATTGATCTTCTTCACACTGGCTAGTCTCATTTTACTATTTTTAAATACAAAATTATAATATTTCATAAATGTCTCGTACTTTACATTTATTATTAATTTAGAATTGCTAGATGTGGATGAAATATGTTCTTGTTCCCTCCTAACCGGAGACAACATTTTTATGTGACAGTGACGAAGAGGAGCTGCCCTACTGTACTTTCTATGGGACAGACCCGGGTCCCGCAGAGGCTGAACCAGGAACCCCAGAACTTTAGCTGTTGGAATAACACTTTCTCTTTACTTTTCCTTTTTAAACAATATAATAAATGAATTTTCTTTAATGTTGTTATTAATGGTGGTTACTTTCAGACTCACTTTCAATTCAATAAAATGTTTTATTTCTGTTAGATCTTCTGCATGTTTGTGTTTCACTACTTGATACAGCTTACTGCCGCCGTCTCACAACGGTGCAGGCTGGGCATGATCCGACTAGACCCAGATTATTTGGGACGGGTCGTGGCACCTATACTCTACATCTCGATTACTTCTGAGTAGTTGTAGATCGATTTAACGTTCAGCTTCAGCCCTGAAGTCTCTGAACTACTCGAATGCTGCATCATTCTACTTGAGAAGTCATGCGAACGTGCACTTCGAAAAACACTTCGAACCGGCCTATATGGAGAATTTATAAAAGTCACAGATATCTTAGTGTACTAACTCCAGATGATCAGTACTTTAGTTCAATCGTCTGAGCAGCTTTCCAACAGTCTTGTATATGTATAGACCTTAAATTCCTCTACCTTCTTACCTCCACATTCTGAAGATAAGGTCTCGGTAGGACAGCTTGAGTCTGCTTCTATCATAGAACAATCTCAGTCCATTCAATGAAGTAACTTCATCGCCATCAGCAGAAGTTCGAACATCCCTCCAGCACCGAACATCTTATCGAAGCATGTTAATTGCCAAGAAATTACAATCTGGCTAATACGAATGTCCATCTTTCAAGTCTGTATCAGATAACAGACTTCCTGAGATCGAATCTTCAAAAATCTCTAGTACGTGTAATATGCATTCCAGTGTCCTTGTCGGTGGTTCATAACCACTGTCTCGATCTTTAGATATTCTGCTAGGTACATGTTCGCCATCGAGACATTCGTCATAACACGACTCGTCCTTGGTGAACAGCTCCTTCGAGAGCACACGTGGTTAGATGCACTAGTGTCAGACCACTAGTCAGCTACCACGCTAGATAACTCAACCTGTGCAATAATAGCAACCAAGTTAAGTAATTAAAATAACCAAGTTTAGTCATACCTGCTATTTTGGTTTGGGCTTGGATTTGCATTCACTCTTGTAGTGGCCCTTCTTGCCACAATTGAAGAAAGTCATGTGGGACTTGGACTTCTGTTGCTTGAACGAAGGACCCTTCACTTTCAGATTAGTGGAGTCCTTCTTCTTGTGATGAGAATCCACCTGCTCCCCCTTGAACTATCTTGTTTGTACCAAGTTGGTCTTAGCCAGTTGGTTGGACAGAGAGTCTATCTTCTGTTGAGATCGTATTTCGTCCTCAACGTGGATCTCTTGTAGAAGATCTTCCAAGCTAATATCCAGCTTCTTCCTATGCATTCTAGCATAGAAGTTACTCCAACCAGCAGAAAGTTTTGAGACTATCCCTCCAACGAAAAACTTGTTGACGAGGGGCATCTTCTCGTCATCTAACTTCTGGCGCAACTTCAGGAATTCCTTCACTTGAGGTAGCATCGCTATCTCGTCTTCGAAGAGCTACTTGTGGTACTTTTCGACGATGAAAATTTTGGACATGTTCTCATCATATTCATATAGCTTACCCAAAGAATCCCAGATCTCTTTGGCCTTCACTTTCTTGGAATATGACTCTGCCAGAGAGTCTTCCATAGAATTGAGAATCAGCAATTTACAGATGCTGTTTTCTCTCTTCTATTTGCACTGCTTGACGAGTGCAACAGCAATAGCATCGACAGTTCCTCCTTCTAGAATCGTTGGTTCATCCTCAATCAACACATGGTCTACGTCCACGAGTTGAAGATTAAGGGTGACCTTCCTCTTCCAGATTTGGAAATGTTCTCCGTCGAATTTTTCCAACTTATTAAACCTGGTATCGATGAGAGAAGCTCGAGAGTTTTTCATCTACAAGGATCTTGCTTTGAGATTGTTAGTCCCGGGGCTTGATCAAAGATGGTAGACTCGATGTCGAGATCAGAGGTTCAAACAAACGTTCTCCTTTTGATTATTCTCGAGATCCATGAGGAACACTATAATATAAATCTGATTACAAAAGCAGCAAATAATCAGAAAATAAATCTCACGTTCTTCCTCGCAATCACAGTTGCTGACGGACAGAACTGAGTTACAACTCAAATAAAGGAGAAGAAAGAAGAAAGAAGAAGAGGAAAGGTTCTTGCTGGGGTGATTAAGATCACCGTTGCTCAAAGCAAGATTCACTCCACCATGATCTGCTTCCAGGAACCAGCAAGTTCACGAAGAACTTCTGGAACGCTCGTAAGTCAATATTTGAGACTTGAACGGGCTTTCTGGACTTTATGGACTCCCTTAACTCTCTTCTTGGTGCATCCTTCAAAGGAGGCCAATGGGCTCTATTTATAGAGTGGAGTGAGACTTCACCTCTTCTCCTATCCGATGTGGGACTAAAATACTAATACTCAAAAATAGAGTTTGATATTTTAGATCATCCCACAATCAGCATAGAAGTGTGCCAGTCCACGCCTACCCCCCGAATACTCCCGTGTAGGGGTGTGCATATTTGAACCAAATCGATCAAATCGAACCAAATCAAACCGAATCGATGGGTTTTTAACTGAACTGATGGTCCGGTTGGATTGGTTCGACTGGACCTTTTAAAAAATCGACTGATTTGGTTCGATTCACGGTTTGGTCATTCCAAAAATCGCTTAAACCGAACTAAACCGAAAACAGTCAGTAACAGTCTAAAATTAAGTTTATATAATATCCGGTCCAACTTATCCCTAATCTATATAGAGATGAGAGATCTCACGGTTTGGATAGGCTTACTCTTCTTTGTACTTTGGAATATATTGGAGGCGGTTGCTGCCTGCTCATATATATTCTCATCTAACTCTCTAACTCTCCTTTCTCTTCCTAACAATGCGATAGTCCAACTTAGAAACGTCCAACTTGGCTTTATATTATTGACTTTGGAGTATTATTGGCTTTATGTTACATTTAATTGTGCTATAGTCCAACTTGGCTTTATGTTATTGCTATTTGATGCTGGCTTTATGTTATTACTGATGGCTTTATATTCTATGTTTGGAGTCCAGACAAGACTCTGAAATCTGAATGCAACTTTTTGTGAAACACTTTTAAAACCGATTAGCCAAATCGAGTCGAGAATTGAATTCAACTTTTTGTCCAAATATGAATGCAACTTTTTGTCCAAATTTGAATGCAATCTTTTGTCAAATCAAAATCGATTAGCCGAACCGATCCAAACCGAACCAAGTCGGTCGGTTTCCAAACTGAACCGACCAATTGGTTGGTTTGGTTTGACTGTGATTATTTTCAAACCGATTAACTTCGGTTCGACTTCGATGGTGACCAAATAGGTCGACCACCGACTGATGCACACACCTACTCCCGTGCATGCACGAGACATCCTAGAGTTCGTGTCCGAGTCCGAGTCCGAGTTCGCACAACAAAAATCAACTTACATCTTTGTTGGAATTAATCCTTTTTCCTTCTAGGAAAAATACTCCCACATGACACACACTTGTGCCCCACCACACCTCATGTGCACACCTCAACACAAGCAATACATTATATTGAGATACTCACCATTTGGTGTAGCCGATGTGGGACTATCCTTCCTAGTCCAAAGGCAAAAACACCAACATAAGATTCCTCTCCTTCTTCTTTCCAATTGCACCGTACATCCAAGAACATGCTCGCGGTGGTCAAGTAATGTAACAATGTGGATTTATAAGTGAAAGGATTCAAGCATGTATTAAAATAAATTGCAATTAGAAAGGAGAAATAATTGGCAATATACTGAATTTAGCTTTAAATGACCAACGAGCAAAGAAGGAATGATAACGACAGATAAATGGTTATAACTTTACAAGCAAAGCAGTGATAAGAATCATATCTAATACTATGATCAGCATGACAATTAGTTTGCTGTCGATATTGATACAATTTAGCATGTTTCGATAAAAAAACCCGATATCATGGATCACTTTTTTAGTCAATTCGATAAAAAAAATGGAACGAAAACTAGTCAACAATGATGTAAAAATATTGTAAGGTTATAAAAGGACTAAAAGCATATATAAGAAGAAAACTTATTGATCGCATAATTTATTTAGTAGATGTAAACCAATTGTGACTATTATTTCATTTAATGCCAAAATTACTAAAACACAATATGTAAAATACTTAAAATTATGTCTAAATATATCAATTAATTTTCTATAAAAATTTGAATAATTTATTAATAATTGTTTGTTTTCGCAATAACAACTTTTTTTTGATATTTCGAGCCAAAATTGTCGATATTGTCGATACCCGATACTCATAGGAAGGGTTCGATACCGATATTATGAACCTTGCATAATTTCAATAATTTGATGATCTGTGACAATTAGAACTGGCGAAGAAAGATTCGAAAACAAATGCTTCATACTGATTGTAGAGCACTCTGGCTGAAAATAGTTACGATAAAAGCTCAATTAATCAAACAACGAAGGGGAAGATGAGGGTT
>JANAVB010001599.1:1065278-1120278 GCA_029216955.1 Iris pallida | reverse complement strand
CCATCCCTGTAATAGGTAAATGCCTTTTTTCTCCTAAAGTTGTCGGAATTATTCGTAATAAAATATTGGCTACAATTGAAGAGGTCTTATCAATAAAATTTCCATTTATCCGAGATCTAGGCATAATTAGCAATCCATTCTATAATTCTTCTCATTATCCCTCGGGGAAAATGATCCCACAAACAAAGGAATTGTAGTACAAAATAACATAAAAACAGACGACTCATTCTAAAAAAAACAAAGACGTGGACCTTCTGCTCAAATTGTCCGCCTTTTGGACAAAGAGAGATAGGATACTTTTGAATCAGATTGGATCTCATCCAAATTTCGTAGCATACAAATGAGTGTAGCTATTACTATTTCATCTAAGTTGAATAATCGAGGGCTTTATTTTGATATGGATTCTGATAACTCGAGAAATTTAGATTTGGTTATGATCCAAAGAAGAAAAAGGATGGAATAATTATTCTATGCAAAAATATTGAAATGGAATAGAAAAATCCATGGTATGATTCATTAATTTGTAATAGATGGATGGGGTAGTTGATGAAATAAGTTGTTGTTGATAAATTGGAAAGGAATTTTTGATTTCTATAGATTCAAATTGGTTATTGGGCAGTAAAAATCTATTTTCAAATATTCAAAAAACTTGTTGCGCCCGGTAACAAACATGCATGAACCATTTCTCGAAGTATGTGTCCAGATAGTCCAAAGTCTCGATAGTTAGCTCTAGGTCTTCCAGTCAAAAAACAACGCCGATGAAGACGTATGGGTGCACTATTCCATAGTGGGGATTGCAATTTTCCATGAATAGATAAAATAAATCAAAAAATGGATTTTTGTTCAAGAATGAAATCTTATTGGAACTGTCCATATCCGGTTCATCCTTCGGAACCATATCACATCCCGGATCTGATAAAATAGGATGAATTGAGACGGTATTTTGTAAATATGTAATTATCTTGAATATATCAACCATTTCTTTATTTTCCGATCGCCTGGAAGGGACAAAAGAAACATCTTGTTTTTTCTTCAAAAATTTCTGATCTCTAGTGGACTTCTCAGTAGGATTCGAACCCAGATAAAGTTCTGGCCATCTGTCAGAGAAAAAAGAACGAATTGATCTTGTAGGATTTCCAAGATCGATATCTGGGTTCGAATCCTACTGAGAAGTCCACTAGAGATCAGATTGTACTTGTACAAGGCAATACCATTATAGTTTCCGGTATTTCTCAGAAGACAACGACATTGCATCAAAACCAAGTAGATAAATTAAAGTCACAAAAAGATATGAAGAAATGTCTCTTTATTGATAATTGCAACAAATTACAAGACTTGCCATTAAACACAGAGTTTACATCAGATTACAAGACTTTTTAACAGCCAACTGAATTACTTGTTATTTAGGCTTACAACCGAACATGCCGACTTGGCTTACAATGAACTTGTCGATTTGACTTACAATCTTATTGGCAAAACTAAGTTACACTGTTCCATACATTATGTCCCGTATAGCAGAAGACATCGTCTTGCGAGAGTAGCTTCTGCACACCCATTCGATTCATCGATGTCAAGCATTGATCAAACGATTTTTCTATGCACGAGCACCTGTAATGATGTCCACAAACGTGGATCAGTACATTCATCTATGTATTAGCGGGCGCTGCTAGCCCGAATCACCTAAGAAGACAACACTAAGTAATCATGTTATGTGAATATTATTAAAAGTGGTATTTTTCGTTGCCTTAGGGTCGATTAGTAATTTACATTCAACAAAAGTAAAGCATGCATATTATTCATAGCCAGCATAGTGTAAAGTACTATGTTATCACCCTTCGGTGATTTCTTACCCACGGTCATGTAGCCATCCATGTGTATTTATAATACTTAATCTGCCCGCATAAGACATTGTTAGAAACAATATTATAATTGTCACCATTCACGTGATTCTTACCGACAACCGACATTCTTTCCTGTAATTGAGTAATAACTTACTCTGCCTACATAAGACATCATTAGCACTTGACCTATCTATATGAAGGTCACTGACAGCACGCCATCTTGGACTATATAATGGTAAACGACTAACTCTAAATAGCTTGCGAGCCCACGTGAGGTTTTCGAATTCAGATGTCAGTACGTTAACACCAATCCTTGTTCCCTATAGGACAGACCGGGTCTATGGCCTCGGAGTACCGTTCGAAGAACTACCTTGTGTACAAGTTGTCCATGACCAAGCAAGTATATGCAACTTATCTATTAGGAAAACATATGATGCATAAATAAGCCACCATTCTCATCCATCTAGCCACCTTTGCCTTGAGCTGAGCTCCCTAATGCCAACTGCCCAATCTAGGGACTTATCTGCCCAAACTAGGGACTTAATCATTCCACCTCTTTGATACCATACATCTTATCAACCGAAACTCAATGTACTCACAGCCTAATTCTTGGGACTTATCATCTATGTTACCAAACGCTCATCTAGTTGAGACTCGATATACTCACTTCATTTAAAAGAATTTTTTACTTATGTTATCCCTATAATTTTCCTAGGAAAATGAGTGGATTCTCAACAGGACATTCAAAGTGAAGCAGCTATATGAAGATAAACTTTCTTACTGGCTCCCAACCTCTAAGCTTTCAAGAGAAATTATATTTTTTCCATTTACCATCTTTAGCATATACTGTTGTAATAGAAGACCAACTAAGTCAATAGGTTGCTTTGTATATTACAATCAAATTTTATTGTAAAGATCTGATGAAAACTATGTAATTTTGTCTATAAAAGTAATCATGTTTTGATTATTGTTAGTGTTATTTATTTTTAATTGATTGGCTTGTTCGCCCCTCTCTCTCTCTCTCTTTATATATATATATATATATATATATATATATATATATATATATAATTTTGAACTTTTGTAAAAATTTATCATTTAATATTAATAATAATAATTTATGGTAAATTTTAATTAATTTAAAACTATTCAAATTAGTGTATTGTGATTTTGATGTTTTGCTAGTGTAACCTTAGAACTGTTTAGCCTAGAGATTAACCATGACCTTGGAGGTCTAATCCATGTGATTAAATTAGCTAATTACCACTTTTTAGGCTAAGGATATTTTGGTTATTTCGTGACTTTTGAATTATTTAAAATTTTGATTAATTGGTGAATTTTAGATTATTTTAATAATATTTAAATTATTGTATTATGATTTTGGTCATTTTTATATTTTAATATTTTGGGAATTTTTATATTTTAATATTGATTTTATGGGATTTGTTAAGTCGGGTTCGATTTTTATCTCGTTTCGGCTTGTGTTAGTGACACGGGTAGCTTAGACGCTAGACGAGAACCCAAGATTAGTTAGTCATGGCCCATAAACCTTATTAATTAAGTTAGTAAGTTTAGACTAATCACACTTGTTAGATTTGTTAAGTTAGAGGTTTAAACTTAACCCTTTTGATCTCAAACTTGAACCTAACTTAGAATTAACAAAGGAAGATTAGTAGGGGCCTTATTGGGCTTTCCCCCATGGCCAAAGGGCAATGATCGCAGCCACTATAGGTAGGTTAGCCTCCATTCCTTTTATTTCATTCCATCTTGTCTCTTTTCCTTCACAAAGTGTTCTTTCCCAAATTAGAGAGCTTCCTTCTTTGATTTGATCTCCAAATCCTTACATACCTTCATCAAAACTTCTATCCAACCTTCTCATACTACCAAGGGAGGGTGCTAGCAAAGATTTGGAGCAAAGTGCAAGGAGGAGTGTCCATTTTGGAAGGATCTTATTGGAATTCTACTCCCAATAGGTAAAATCAACCCTCTAAATTATTTTTCTATGCATATTAGTTAGTTTTGAATCCATAGGATCCACCCCCATGCATGTAACCCTTTAGATTCAAGTTTGAGGCCATTTGGAGCTCTCTAAAGCAAGTTAGAATTGTGTCTTGTGTCCTACTTATTAAATCTCAAATTAGGACATCTCATGTGTTTAGTTTAATGTCTAATAGGTTTAATTGTGTTTTAATTTCAGTTTTAGAATGTTAGAGGATGGATTGATGTTAGTTATGATAGTTAGAATAAGTTTTATTTGGATACCCATGATTAGATCTAAGTGGTTTAGTCTACATGTCATATTTTTAGCCTCAACTTGTCATTTTAGTATCTCTTTATATAATGGACTGTTTGTATATATATATATATATATATATATATATATATATATATATATATATATATATATATATATATATATATATATATATATATAAATAATAGGTATGTTAGATATATTTCATATATTTAGATGTGTGTGGATATGTTGTTAGTGGTGTGCTTGTGTTAGAGGAGAGGGGAGTGTAGTTTGATATGTTTCTTGAGTGGTGTGGAGAGTGAGATGTGTTTCTTTTGTCCAAACAACCCAAATTCGTCATAATATCCATCCACGTTTTTAATAGCCATATCAACTTAGAAATGTCATAACTTTTAGCTTAGAACTCTGATTAATCTCCTGTTTGTTTTAAAATAACCATATCGAAGTAGCTTTTCAAATATATATATATATATATATTTATTATATATATATATATATATATATATATATATATATATATTAATAGGTCAAATGCATTCTAGAACTTTCTGTAGAACTTTTTGAGTGTCAGTTGTACGAAAGACGAACACGTTTCGGTGTTTTTGCGATTCCGGAAGCTTTCTGACACGAAAATACGATCCGTTTGAAGTTTCGAAAAGCTAATACGAAGGGCTATAACATACTTTAATACTAGAATTTAATGAAGGCCCGATTGGTTCAACATTACTTTTAAGTAGAAGAGTGACTATACGACATAGGTATTTGTGTAACCTATGAGCCTATGTAGTATGGATATTAAGTGAATGTAGGTATCATAGGTTGTCAAGTATATGTATGATATAGTACACACACACACACACACACACATATAAATATATATATATATATATATATATTTATTTATATATATATATATATTTTCTCTCTCTCTCTCTCTCTCTCTATATATATATATATATATATATATATATATATATATATATATATATATATATATATATATATATATATTATTGTTAGGTAATATATGTTAGTATGTTTGTTAGATGTTGGTTAATAGAGGGTTAGATATGTTAGAGTTGTTATATGTTAGTGTAAGTTATGTATGTTAGTATGTATGTTAGATGTTGGTTAGTAGAGGGTTAGATATGCTAGAGTTTGTTATATGTTAGTGTAAGTTATATTTGTTAGTATGAGTGTTAGTTAGATAGTAGAGGTTAGTATTTTGTTAGATATTTGATATTTTGTTAGATAGTTTGATGTTAGATATCTAGTATGTTGGATATTGATATTGTCATGCCCCAGAACCAGAACACTGGAGAGCGGGGGCAGACATAGCCAGCTACGTATAATGAAATGGGATCCACTCTACTATACGGTCACGGTGTCTAGATATATGAGGGTTTATCTACAAGCCAACAGTCTCCTATGGTCAATAACAAGTCTAGTGTCTCAATCACAAGCAAGTAAGTAAACGTTACAAGATGTAATATCACCAAATATACAATAGTAAGGCGTCCCAAACATTACATATTCAGCTGATCATGAAGCTAGTCGTTACAAAATATGAGGACTAGCAAGAGTTTCGTCATACATGATTAACCCTAGGTTGCCAATCATGTTACAGCCCGTAGGCAGATAGTAAGTAAAAATGTACATGAGCTAACACTTGCTCGGCGGCTAAACGCCTCAAAAGAATAATTTTACAATAGAGTGGGAGAGCCAAAATAAACCCACTCGTTGCCAGGATTCCTTCTAGTGGTTACCATATGGCTGGAAAGTCGGTAGATCCCCTGGGGTTGCTCCGAAATCTGGCCATACAAAACCAGCTGGGTCAGACCCCAGAAAGAGCAAGTGCCACAAAGGAGGCTTGACTTAGGAACTAAAACCAGCAATTAGCACAAGAATATAATTATTAAAGTAGTAACAAAAGAGCTTGATATTAAAAGAATAACAACAGTCATAATAGAGTACGAGGGAACCATTCAAGTAGCCAGGTCACAACCCTTAAACCAAACAAGAACCGGGGTTGTAACCCTTCACCTGAATAGAACTCCGTCTCCAAATATTGTTGGTAAGGTAAAACGTATCAAGCATGACAGGTGATATACGATGAGATAACCATAGGACTATTCAGATAACCAGGTTACAACCCGTAAACCAAACAAGGACCGGGGTTGTAACCCTTCGTCTGAACAGAACTTGGCTTCTCCCACCATTTATCGGCAAGATAAAATAAGAAAACAGGTCATGTAACAATCTTGTACAGGATCAAGACAAGACTAGACTCCATCCAATCATTCACGGCCAAGCAATAAGTACGGCTTGATACTTTAACTAACTAGGGTTATCACAAGCCTTAGTTACTAGCAATATGCAATGAGATGTTCCTCCAGCCACAAGCCCTGCAGCTAATCCAGGTTATCCAGGCGACTTGGATTTATTAAGCAGTTATCATAATTATTAGGTAGCTTGGTGTGCAACACATGACAGTGTGCGTAGAAATTGTTTCATGAAGTACCCCACATGACAGTGGGCTGGAAATGTGCCCTACTCGACGGCAGGCTACAAGTTCAAACAATTATGGCCGGGATAACGGGATCGCCTGTAACTGGGGAAATCTCTCATGACTACTGAATTATTCTAGTTATTAGCCTTAGCCACTTACAGTGGGTACCCATGACCGTGGTACTCAGGGGTCCCAGTCCTAAACATGATGCAAGACAAGACTGGTTCATTTGTACAAGCACAATCGTCCACGGTGTCCAAGTTATTCTTTCTTGTCGTGTCAAGCTAGCCGTCGCAACAGCAGTTCGAGAAATATCATGTCAGGTTTATTTGTCAAGAGTGCGCCACGGCAGGCCACTATCAAGAATTATTATGTCAAGTTTTTCATGTCAAGTTATCATATCAAGTTTATTGTCAAGAGTGCACCACTACGGGTCACTGTCATGTCAGGGAACAAATTAATGGCACAAGCATACAAGTGGTAATTAAATATTAGCAGGTACAAGGGCCATGGGGGGACTCATGCGGCTCAGGAATTAAATTAGGCCATATGCGGCTAAAGGATGTTCCATGGAGCGAACTATTTAACACACGTGGCTCATATATAAGCATGCAAGCTGAAAATATGACATGGCATTATACCATGCATACAAATTAAATCCATGACATTATACCATATGCGGCTCACAAGCTAATTATTTAATGCATGCAAGCAATCCAAGCAAAATTTGCATGCTAATGTAATTAGCATTCCAAATTCATGCGGCCAAAATATAACCCATGCGGCTACTGCTTTATTGCAAGCAAGCAAAAGCTTGCTAAAGACCAAGCTACTACATGTTGCATTAAAATAATGCTAATCACATGCATTAAATGCATCTAACAATTTTATTAAATAATGTATGCAACAATGCATTATATAATGCATGCAACTACATGCATTTAAGCCACTGTACGTATACTTGCATTAAGTAATGCATACAACAAATGCATTATTTAATGCATTAAATGCAAGTAATGCATTAAGCTATGGATGCTAAGTAAATAAACAATGCAGGCTAGCAATCATTAATATAATGCATGCAATTCCCTCATGCGGCTGACTTGCTCTCATATGCGGCTCATCTTGGCATTTGCATGCGGCCAAGTTTATTTAAGCGTGCAAGCTGGCCATTTATTATATTAAATATTCTTATGCATACATGAGATTAAATGGCCATGCGGCCAATATATTTAAACATGAAAGCACCCATGCGGCCATTAATGCCAATTGCATGCATGCTACTGCATGTGATTACATAAGAGGCCAAGCCAATATAGTTGGCCAACTAAATACATAAACATGCAAGCATGCAAGCTTGCATGCATGTAAAACATAACATGCATTAAATACTTAACGTGGCATTTGGCCTATGCGGCCATATATAAGCAAATGCTTGCACAGTTGTATCCCATGCGGCCACATATATATATCAACATGCGGATGCTTATATATATAAGCATGCCTTATATATAGCATGCAAGCTAAGTGCTTGCACAGATCATAATATTCCTAGGGCCATTAAATATTTAATAAGGCCATTCGGCCAAGTAGACTTGGCCATGCGGCCATGCTTAAATGCATGCGGCCAATGCATTGTTTCATGCGGCTAATTATTGTATATGCATGCGGCCAACCTATAATTCACGTGGCTATGCTAATAGTTTCATGCAAGCAAACTAATATTTCCACGCAAGCAATTCTTGTATATAAGCATGCAAGCTAAAAGTACAATTAATGCTAAGGCCAAGGCTTAATAATTAATGCTAAAGGCAAATATTTAATGCAAGCAGATATTTAATGCATGCATGCCAGCAATTAATGTTGCAAGGCCATGCGGCCAAGAAGGGCTAAGGCCATATGCGGCTAAGCACTATAGTGGGGGGGGGAGCATATGCGGCTCAGACAATTAACTAGTGGCCCATGCAAATAAACACTTGCACGTGGCCAGCTAACGCATGCAATCAAGTATTAAATTAAGTGGCCATGCGACTGGGAAAAATACTTGCCGCATGAAATAGTCATGCGATCAAGTACTGTTCTTCTCCTCCAATTCCCGAGAAGAAGAACACCATAACGCCATGCTTCCAAACTCCATAATTCCATCATCCAGAGTCCAAATCTGAACTTCCATAGGTCAAAATGGGGCAGAATGAAATTCTCTACAACATGGAACCATCAGAACTTGATAATAACCAGATTAAATAGATCAAAATCCAAGAAATTCAAAAATACCATAAGCTAGATCTATAAGAAATTAACCATGGAAATAAAAAAATGCTAAGTACTAAAGTGGGTTAGAAAGACATGAGGAAGACAATAGAACAATAAAAATAGACTTTCTCTATGAAGCAAGATGCACTTGTCTAAGCTCTCCACTCTCTCTCAGGTTGGTGGAGAAGTTAATGGAGGGAGAAGAAGATTAATTAAGAGAGAAAGGGGAGTGGGCTATTTAATGAAGGTGGTGGTAGGTGGGAGTGGTTTGGTTCACATAAATCAAGCAAAACCGAACCAAGCCAAACAAACCGAACCGAACCAAGATAAACCAATCAATGAAATGCCAAAATAAATCAAACAGGGAGACATGCAATACGGGTCGAAATACGTGCATGTATTCCAAATACGTACTACGAGATATGGGCATTACAACTCTACCCACCTTAAAAGAATTCCGTCCTCGGAATTTAATCAAGTGGCTAGAGATTGCAATGACAAGCTATACTAAGCAATCAATCAAACAATCAATCATGCAAGCAAGGAATTTGAAGGTACGAGGGAGAGGGAAATATCCTGCTAGGAACCTCTCTGCCGGTTCTGAATCTGAGCTTGGACCTGGGCATACTGCTGCGGTCTCTGCTGCTGGAATGCCTGGGCCTGCTCGACAATGGCCCCAGGAACGGGGTACTGCTGCTGCTGCCGGACTGGAGCGGATCCTCTAACTGAAGGACCAGAGAAAGCTGATGATGAACTCCCCCTGTTCGGGCAGGATCCAACCTTATGATCTGCTACTCCACAAGCCAGGCACAATCCCTGCGCCCTACGACATTGCTACCACATGGCCGGCTTCCCGCAATGAGAACATCCCACCGCGGAAGAGTGCTTCTGCTTCTGCTGCTGTGGACGCGTCAGGGTTGAATGCTGAACCGACGTCACTGAAGCTGCCCTTCTCGGAGCTCCAATGATCAAAGCTCTAGCTGTCGTGCTGGGGCTGACGATTGATTCATCTGGCCGTGAGATCGCTTTCGACCTCCGGTCCTGTCCACAATCTTCTAGGAGGTATACTCATGCCTCCTAGCTGCTCTCAACCGCATCAAAAGTCTGATGCTCAAACTGCTCCACTGCCGACAAAATCTCGAGATGGAGCTCATGCTGGAACCGCTGGGCTCGGTCTAATAATGTCCTGATGAGACCCACCAAAGTGCCATCATCAGGCTCTGCAGGCTGGACGGGCTGAACTGGTGGCTCGGAGTCCCCGGTAGGCAAGACTCGGGAGGCTGCTCCTGAGTGCTGGGCCTAATCTTCTTGTTGCTGCTGGTCCACGGGAGGTGCTCCGCCTTGCGATCGGCAGGTCCAGGAATAATTCTGCTGAAGATGACGATATAGAGAAATAAAAAAGAACCAGGACAGACCAACGATTATAATCATGTGATCAGGACAAGAATTTCAGGGATTCAGAGAATACGAACAGATCAAGAGAGAGTACTGATTGAGACATCTATTCGGTAAACCCTCACATATCTTGATTTACAAGACCTGCATGGGCTACCACTTAAACCATGTCATGCCCCAGAACCAGAACACTGGAAAGCGGGGGCAGACATAGCCAGCTACGTATAATGAAATGGGATCCACTCCACTATACGGTCACGGCTGTCTAGATATATGGGAGTTTATCTACAAGCCAACAGTCTCCTATGGTCAATACAAGCCTAGTTTCTCAATCACAAGCAAGTAGTAAACGTTACAAGATGTAAGATCACCAAATATACAATAGTAAGGCGTCCCAAATATTACATATTTAGCTGATCATGAAGCTAGTCATTACAAAATGTGAGGACTAGCAAGAGTTTCGTCATGATCAACCCTAGGTTGCCAATCATGTTACAGCCCGTAGACAGACAGTAAGTAAAAATATACACGAGCTAACACTTGCTCGGAGGCTAAATGCCTCAAAAGACTAATTTTACAATAGAGTGGGAGAGCCAAATAAACCCACTCGTTGCCAGGATTCCTTCTAGTGGTCACCATCTGGCTGGAAAGTCGGTAGATCCCCTGGGGTTGCTCCGAAATCTGGCCATACAAAACCAGCTGGGTCAGACCCCAGAAAGCAAGTGCCACAAAGGCTTCACTTAGGAACTAAAACCAGCAATTAGCACAAGAATATAATTATTAAAGTAGTAACAAAAGAGCTTGATATTAAAAGAATAACAACAGTCATAATAGAGTACGAGAGAACCATTCAAGTAGCCAGGTCACAACCCTTAAACCAAACAAGGACGGGTTGTAACCCTTCACCTGAATAGAACTCCGTCTCCAAATTTGTTGGTAAGGTAAAACGTATCAAGCATGACAGGTGATATACGATGAGATAACCATGGGACTATTCAGATAACCAGGTTACAACCCGTAAACCAAACAAGGACCGGGGTGTAACCCTTCGTCTGAACAACTTGGCTTCTACCACCATTTATCGGCAAGATAAAATAAGAAACAGGTCATGTAACAATCTTGTACAGGATCAAGACAAGACTAGACTCCATCCAATCATTCACGGCCAAGCAATAAGTACGGCTTGATACTTTAACTAACTAGGGTTATCACAAGCCTTAGTTACTAGCAATATGCAATGAGATGTTCCCCAGCCACAAGCCCTGCAGCTAATCCAGGTTATCCAGGCGACTTGGATTCATTAAGCAGTTATCAATAATTATTAGGTAGCTTGGTGTGCAACACATGACAGTGTGCGTAGAAATTGTTTCATGAAGTGCCCCAATGACAGTGGGCTGGAAATGTGCCCTACTCGACGGCAGACTACAAGTCCAAAAAATTGTGACCGGGATAACGGGATCGCCTGTAACTGGGAAATCTCTCATGACTACTGAATTATTCTTGTTATAGCCTTAGCCACTTACAGTGGGTACCCATGACCGTGGTACTCAGGGGTCCCAGTCCTAGACATGATGCAAGATAAGACTGGTTCATTTGTACAAGCACAATCGTCCACGGTGTCCAAGTTATTCCTTCTTGTCGTGTCAAGCTAGCCGTCGCAACAGCAGTTCGAGAAATATCATGACAGGTTTATTTGTCAAGAGTGCGCCACGGCGGGCCACTATCAAGAATTATCATGTCAAGTTTTTCATGTCAAGTTATCATATCAAGTTTATTGTCAATAGTGCACCACTACGGGTCACTGTCATGTCAGGGAACAAATTAATGGCACAAGCATACAAGTGGTAATTATATTAGCAGGTGCAAGGGCCGTGGGGGGACTCATGCGGCTCAGGAATTATTAGGCCATATGCGGCTAAAGGATGTTCCATGGGGCGAACTATTTAACACACGCGGCTCATATATAAGCATGCAAGATGAAAATATGACATGGCATTATACCATGCATGCAAATTAAATCCATGACATTAAACCATATGCGGCTCACAAGCTAATTATTTAATACATGCAAGCAATCCAAGCAAAATTTGCATGCTAATGTAATTAGCATTCCAAATTCATGCGGCCAAAATATAACCCATGCGGCTACTGCTTTATTGCAAGCAAGCAAAAGCTTGCTAAAGACCAAGCTACTACACGTTGCATTAAAATAATGCTAATCACATGCATTAATGCATCTAACAATTTCATTAAATATTGCATGCAACAATGCATTATATAATGCATGCAACTACATGCATTTAAGCCACTGTACGTATACTTGCATTAAGTAATGCATGCAACAAATGCATTATTTAATGCATTAAATGCAAGTAATGCATTAAGCTATGGATGCTAAGTAAATAAACAATGCAGGCTAGCAATCATTAATATAATGCATGCAATTCCCTCATGCGGCTGACTTGCTCTCATATGCGGCTCATCTTGGCATTTGCATGCGGCCAAGTTTATTTAAGCGTGCAAGTTGTCCATTTATTATATTAAATATTCTTATGCATGCATGAGATTAAATGGCCATGCGGCTAATATATTTAAACATGAAAGCACCCATGCGGCCATTAATGCCAATTGCATGCATGCTACTGCATGTGATTACATAACAGGCCAAGCCAATATAGTTGGCCAACTAAATACATAAGCAGCATGCAAGCTTGCATGCATGCAAAACATAACATGCATTAAATACTTAACGTGGCATTTGGCCTATGCGGCCATATATAAGCAAATGCTTGCACAGTTGTATCCCATGCGGCCACATATATATATCAACATGCGGATGCTTATATATATAAGCATGCCTTATATATAGCATGCAAGCTAAGTGCTTGCACAAATCATAATATTCCTAGGGCCATTAAATATTTAATAAGGCCATTCGGCCAAGTAGACTTGGGCATGCGGCCATGCTTAAATGCATGCGGCCAATACATTGTTTCATGCGGCTAATTATTGTATATGCATGCGGCCAGCCTATAATTCATGTGGCCATGCTATAGTTTCATGCAAGCAAACTAATATTTCCATGCAAGCAATGCTTGTATATAAGCATGCAAGCTAAAAGTGCAATTAATGCTAAGGCCAAGGCTTAATAATTAATGCTAAAGGCAAATATTTAATGCAAGTAGATATTTAATGCATGCTTGCAGCAATTAATGTTGCAAGGCCATGCGGCCAAGAAGGGCTAAGGCCATATGCGGCTAGGCACTATAGTGGGGGGGGGGGGGAGCATATGCGGCTCAGATAATTAACTAGTGGCCCATGCAAATAAACACTTGCACGTGGCCAGCTAACGCATGCAATCAAATATTCAATTAAGTGGCCATGCGGCTGGGAAAAATACTTGCCGCATGAAATAGTCATGCGGTCAAGTACTGTTCTTCTCCTCCAATTTCCGAGAGAAGAATACCATAACGCCATGCTTCCAAACTCCATAATTCCATCATCCAGAGTCCAAATCCGAACTTCTATAGGTCAAAATGGGGCAGAATGAAATTCTCTACAACATGGAACCATCAAAATTTGATAATAACCAGATTAAATAGATCAAAACCTAAGAAATCCAAAAATACCATAAGCTAGATCTACAAAAAATTAACCATGAAAATAAAAATGCTAAGTACTAAAGTGGGTTAGAAACATATGAGGAATACAATGGAACAATAAAAATGGACTTCCTCCATGAAGCAAGATGCACTTGCCTAAGATCTCCACTCTCTCTCAGGTTTGGAGAAGTTAATGGAGGAAGAAGAAGATTAATTAGAGAGAGAAAGGGGAGTGGGCTATTTAATGAAGGTGGTGGTAGGTGGGAGTGGTTTGGTTCACATAAAATCAAGTAAAACCGAACCAAGCCAAACAAATCGAACCGAACCAAGATAAACCAATCAATAAAATGCCAAAATAAATCAAGCAGGGAGACATGCAATACGGGTCAAAATACATGCATGTATTCTAAATACGTACTACAAGATATGGGCATTGCAGATATGTTAGTAGGTTATGTTAGTTCTGGATATTTGTATGTTAGCAAGTTAGTCTCTACATATTATGTTAGATATTAGTTAAGATGTTAGTTAGTACATTAGATAGTTAGTTGATTAGATATTTGAGGGGTATCTTGGTATCTCATGATACCAAGTTGGTATCTTAAGGTAAATATGAATTACCTCTACCTTCTAGGTAAATTATTAGTTTACCTTATGACCAAGGTATGGTATCAAGATATCAAGGTAAGGTATAGGTTTACCTAAGTTAAGGTATTGGATTCCAACCAAGGTATTGGTATTGGGATACCAATATGATCAAGGTTGATATGGTATCCTAGTGTTAGTGGGTTAGTGTCTAAGTGTTTGCATTTGAGTAGGTGATGTTAGATTGTGGAAGGATTATATAGATAAGTATATATTTTTGGGTTATATAGTATCTATATATATTATGAGAGTATTAGATATATGTTATGATTCATAGTGAAGATATGTATATACTTGATATATATCTCTATATGTATGTGTTAGGGTGGTACTATATGGGTAATGATATATGTGGCATGTATATATTTAATATATCCTAAGTATCATAGATGTTGACCACTAATCTAAGTTTGACCAAAATTCTAGAAGCTTGACCTTGACTCCTAGTTTGACCTAAGGTGGACCAAGTTGACTTAGAGTTGCTTTGACCGATTGACTTAGAACATGTAGCTAGCATTGTAAATTTCTATCATTTCACATGAACTCTTTATAACATGTGTTGCTCTATTAGGACTCTGTGACATCAGTTCAGACATCTATTCATCAGTCATTCAGGGTATCAACGAGTACATTCTCTGATAGTTCTTTCATTGACTTGTGATTACTGTATTTCAGTTCTAGTTAGTTCTATTGGATGTCTACTATATTTTGGCACGATTGTACACGGATTAGTATTGTCATTGGATCTTCAGTCATGAGATGTTACCTTACATCATCGATGATATCGAATGCTATTTTTATTAGTATTGGATAACATTGAATAATATTGAATAATATTGAATAACATTGGCTAACATTGAATAACATTGGCTAGTGACGTGTCATGATTTTGGATCCATCGTATCAGTCGGGGCGGGAATATTAGTTAGATATGTGATCAAGAAATATCGACTAATAGTGTAATTATCGGCTACTAACTAAGCATACATTGCACGTATGGTTGAGCTAGCTTTTCCTTAGTGTAAGCATTGAATATCCCAAGTCGATCACATATCCAACTGGTATTCATATCCAACTGGTATTCCAAAATACATTATCTATTACAGTTTTATATTTTAGTTCACCTTTACATTGTTCTATTTTGATATGATAGTTTTCTTCCATTACTTGTTCTCATAGGTTTTTGTCTGTCTTACTATTTCATCGATATAACTGTCTATAACTGCTTTATAGTCCTTGTCATTTACTTGAAATTTTTAGATGAGATGTGCTCGTTCCAATCCTGACTGGATACTGTTGAAAATATTACAGATGATATAGATGACTGTCCTACCTTCTATGAGGCTTAAGAGGGTGGTACACAGCCAGAGGAGGATCTAGCCCAGTGGAGTGTGCTTAGTTATAGCTTTTAGTTTGTATCAGATTATTCCGATTGTTGAGCCTTATAAATTCAGGACTTGTATTTATTTGTGTTGGACATCTATTTTGTGTGGTATGATAACTCTATTTATATTCAGTTTCTTCCTTTTATCTGATTCCATATCATGCTCTATCTTCCTTAGACTTGTTTGAGATTATATAGTAGAGATGTTATATTATACCTCCGTACGGAGATGACAGGTTTATATATCTTATTGTTAGATGTTATAGATGACCTATATAGCGTTCTACCGCCGACACTGTGGCGTAGACTGGACGTACCCACGTTCTCGTGTCCCTAAACAGGGTGCGGGTCGTGACAAAACGTCAAAAGGTTGTTCCAAATCTAGGCGTAGGAACGCCTTGTAAGTGTTCCGAATAAAAGAGTAGGAACGCCTAATAACCGTTCCAAAAATTTGCAACTCCACTTTTAGGAACGATTATTAAGTGTTCCTGAAAATAATAGGAACATATTTATACCGTTCCTAAAAACCTTTTTTGGTGTACTGGTAGAGCTACAGCCTCTACCATAAGATCAGCTGGGAGTCGCGATGCTGAGAAGTCGCTCCATGTCGTCCAGCCATTCATCCGTATAGATAAGGTTCTATGTTCCTTTGAAATTGCGCGGATCCAGCTTCTTGAAGCTCTCGATGTTCCCAAACTTTTTCTGGATAATAGGCTGCCTGTCAGACTTATATTTCTCTAATGAAACATAAAACTTGACAAAATAGTTCTTATCTTAACTTGGCAGGCCTCTGGTCTGACTACGCCGAGTCTAGTGCTGCCATAGCCACGTTGTGAGCATTCTCCATGCCCTCTCTCATAATCGCGGTCTGCTCGCGATTAGCTTCAGCTTGAGCCCTCTAGGCCTCAAGAACTCTTCGTAGTAGGCCTACGTGCTCGACGGGGTCCCCTGGCACTGGGGGGCCGCTGGAGGAATCACATCCTGTCACGCCCCAGAACCAGAATACTGGAGAGCGGGGGAATGACTTAGCCAGCTACGTATTACAGGTAGATGAATACCGTATAATACGATCAATGTTGTCTAACAAGACGAGGGGGTGCATACTACATGAAAGTCTCGTTATGGTCACTTTACATCTATTGTCTCAATCATTCAAACAAGAAACAGAAAAATAGAGAACATGTAAGATAAAGCGGTAAGGCGTCCCAAACGCTCAGTCAAAATGTTCTTGATATCTGGCTTTATGAAACACTCCTATGATGTAGCAAGTATACACATTATCAGCTGCAGCCTGACTTAGTTACAATTATGTAAAAGTAAGTACAAGATAATTCGACTAATGTCGGTGCCAAACGGCAAAGTATAAAGTAAATAACAAATAGAGGGAAAGTAAGGAACCCACTCGAGTCCTCCTGCGATCATCCCTCTAGTATTGACCATCTTGGAGGTGAAGTAAGCTGAGCCCTCGGGAACTGGCTCTAAATCTGGCCATGCAAAACCAGAGAGGTTAGACCTCTAATAGCAAGTACCGCAAGGAAGCACGATATGAGAAACTGGAACCAGTAATAAGAAAAATATGATAAGTAGATCTCTGCTTGCCACTGGGATTCGCATAACATCACGACATTTCGAACCAACCTCCCAACCAAACAAGGACAGAAGTTGGCCCGTCATGCCCTGACATTCTGATTATGTCAGTTAGTTAACAGAGTAGATACCGTACACAAACAAATCAATTTAAACGGCCATGCAACTACTACGGCTTGCTACTGTGAGTTCCAAGTTATCCTGAGAATATGCAATAAGGATTCCTGAGTTCTTACTATGTGCAAGCAAGGCTAGTTTACCCAGTCAATCAATTGTGCCAATCATGAATTAGACGAGTCCCAGCGGGACGTCCATCATCAATATATAATTACAATAACTAATATAAGCAGATACCGCCCCCTGCCCGTATGGCAGATTTGCATATCTGTGTGTACCAGCCGGCCTGTCGGGCACTTAATAGTCCCAAAGAGGGCTGCCATGTAAGAACTCGAGAATCCATTCTCTCCATGCAATATTATTTTATTTAACTAGTAGCCTCTATGTTGAGTGAAATCCCATGCCGTGGATCATGGTCATTCAGAATGAGTACTTCCGTACAGAGTACGATATGCCCAACTCTACAACGATACCCGTGCGGTTAGGTTGTAGATCTTACATAGCGTAATGCAACAATCAAAACTAACCACGAAATAATCATGCCTTGACCATAAAGTACACATGCTGCTGTTGCAAAAAATAAATTAAAGCCTGGTGCCTGTATGCCAATATTCGGGATTAGCCAATCGATTGCAATAGTTCATGGTTCATATGAACGTGTCTCATTCATTCAATTCAATAAGACGACTAGCCAGTCTCTTAGTTCCAACTAGGAACGCATGATCAATTATTAATTAAGCTAGCAATCAATGTTAATTAATGCCAGTTTGAAATAAGAAAACAATTAAAGGCAATAGGGGCAACAATAGATGGATGCCTATCTATGCAGTCGGGTCAGTCAGGATCCTTCTTATGCGGCCATGAACTAAGTGCCATAAAATCTCATACGGCTGGGAAAATCGGGCCTATGCGGCTAGGGTGAAACAAGTCCCATGCGGCTCAATGCCTTGCGGTCAGGAGTTGAGTCCCATGCGGCTGGGGTTCAACCGCAGTCATGCGCTAGGAAAATAAATCCCTATCGGGCTCGGGTTAAAAGTCTCATACGGATGAAAGTTTAAAATTCATGCGGCTGTGGCAATTAAAAGTCCATGTGGCTGGCAAATCATATGCGGCCGAAATGACGAAGCTCATGCGGCTGGGATGCCTGCCTATGCGGCTCGGATGAGCTAAGTCCATGCGGCTGGCAATTCTCATGCGGCCGAAATGACGAAGCTCATGCGGCTGCGGCCAATATAATTAACATAGCCTTATGCGGCTAGCAAGTCTATGCGGCCAGACTAACAAGTCATGCGGCCAGATGGGACTCGGGTCCCAATGCGGCCGGGAACGTCAAGCGCTCATGCAGCTGGAAAGGGTCCATGCAGCCAGGTAGCTTTATGCGGCCAGGTAATGTTCTTCTTCTCCATTTTCGAGAATCAGAACCATGGAAGCCATTTCTTCTAAGCTCTCTAAATCCTTCATTCCAAGTCTAAATCTGGAACCATCAAAACTTGAAAAATAACAAAGTTACTAGATCAAAACCTAAGAAATCGAAAATACATTAAACTTAGATCTACATGAAATGAGCCATGGAAATTGAAAGTGCTAAGTATTAAAGTATCTAAGAATCTTGAGAGGAAGACAATGGAACAACAAAAATGGAGATCCATCAAGAAGCAAGTTGGCACTTGCCTATGCCGCTAGGTAGGTGGGGGAGTAATGGAGGAAGAAGAGGAGTAATGGTGAAGGAGAATAATGAATGAAGAGAGAGAAAGGGTTTTGGGACTTTAAATGAAGGAGTGGTGGTAGGTGGGGGTTTGTTTCGGTTCATGACGAACCAACATAATTGAACCAATCCAAGCCAACCCAAAGCAAAGCTAAAGCAGAGTATAAAAGCAGAAACTAAAATGCAGAAAATAAAATTGCAGGAAATTAATTAACATGAAATTAAAGGGATTTAAATACAGAACAATACATGATAAATATTAAATAAATATATTTAAGCAGTACATGCATTTAAAATATGTATCTGGGAACGAGAAGTGACACATCCAGGTGGAGGTGTGGTCCTCGGAGGAATCGGTGCTGCTGCATGCATTGTGGAAGTGTAAGCAGCGCGGGAAGTCCGTGTAGCATGAGGGCGATCAATGAGCTGCAACGGAGAGGGGTCAGATTGGGCCTGAGTTGGACTGTTCTCAGAGGATGAAATCTTTTTGACCGCAGGCCCAGAACGTGTCGTCTTCCCTTTCACTATCCTCTAAAGATTTAGGTACAATCATAAGCAAGATAACTATGAAATTGCAAGAAAAATAAATATCATAAATAAATTATCGGCCCTATGTTATGGGAGGGTGAAAATAAACTAAGTGTTCTAATTGTTTCTAGAGTCTGTTTTCTAAAGTTATACTTCAACCTAAGCTAAATTGTAGGACTGTATGCTGGTCTAAACTAAGTTGACTAGACCATTTTAGAACAGGACCTGCATGGCCACCACTGAAAATATGTCTCGACCTGATCCTAATATACTGGATCTAGTCGGATCATGTCCAGCCTGCACCATTATGAGACGGCGGCAGTATGCCGTGTCAATCAGTACAATGCATGAAACATTCTAAAACGAATAAAAACTATATTAAACATTTGAAATGAACTAGAGTTTAAATAAAACAAACATAAACAGAACAAACATCCAGTTGTTACAACTTGTTTATTTATTACAACTTTTAGAAAAGGAAAAAACTAAACAGAAGGGTGCAACTAGGACTCTTGGTTCCTCTGTCCTGGTTCAGCTAACTCCTTGGAACCCAAGTCGGGTCCGTAGTAAGAACTATAGGCCAGCTCCTCGTCGTCGCAAACACCTAAAATATTGGTCTCCAGTCAGGAGGGAAGAACGAACATACAAATCCATTCCAACATCTTATTTAATAATTAAAAGTAAGACAAGAAGAAGTTTATAACAGAAATATTTTTCTAAATAATAAATAAAGAAGCAGTTATGTAATAAAACTCTGGAAAAGAATGATACAATCTAGCTTGCAATAGTGTGTGAGCGCATAACATCCTGTGGCCGGCTAGGGATGGAGGAGTAAGTGTTCTAGTGAACACGGTCCGGCTTTGGCCCAAGTGGGTTGGGCTTCCGCTATCCACAGTGATTCAGTAAGGAGCTTTGACCATATGTGTTAACACTACTCCCCATCCCTGAGTCAATGATTCAGTCAAGTAGTTATTATGATCCGATAGGGATCCCGCAAGTCAAATGTCGATACAGTAGTTCTACTATGCAATAAAGTAATTATTAATATAAACACAAGTTTGGGTAAGTATGAACTTGCCTCGGTGTTTCCAGTGCTGTAGGTGACAACTGGAAAGTGTTCGGGCTAAAATCCGAGATCTGAACCTACATTAATGAAATATAACTTAGTTGCCGATCTACCGTTGCTACAATCCTAATAACCATAATAATGACCCTAACGTCTAGGCCCTAAGTCACTGATAGTTTAAATAGGCATAAATTTTTTATAGATAGTCTTTAAGTTAATAATAACTTAAAATTACAATTTTTTGTAAAAAAGTAGTAAACTTATTATTTTTGTAAATAATACGAGAAATATTATACTTAAATTTATTAGTAGAAAATAAGCATTTTTCATAAACTAATATTATAATTAGAATTACTTATAAAAACTGGAAAATGTCTAGAAATTAAATAGTATTTAATTACATAAACTATACAAAATATTTTAATAGATATTTAAATAATACGAAAACCATTTTACTAGCAAAATTATGGAAAAAATAACTAATATTTTAGAAATATAATTAAAGTGGTAATAACTATAAATTAAGAATAATGTTTTAAATAATTTATTTGCAGCGTGAAATTACTAATTTAATCATAATAGTTACTAAAAATAGGTAGAAACCTTAAAAATATACCTTTGGTAAATAGAATCATTTTTATTTTTGGAAGATAAATATTATTTGTCCAAAATAGTGAATAATGGATTTTTGACCTACGGGGCGCGGTCAGAAGTACCCACGATTCAGGTGTCGGATCGACCGGGGCAGCGCGAGGATCATCGGGGCGGCTTTGATTTCGGAGTCGAAGGAGTATGGAGGAAGATGGAAGGAGTTTTGTGATGGTTTGGGAGAGGGAACAGTTCTGTGATGGGGAGGAGAAGTTTCTGATAGTAACACGTAGGAGGAAAGAGGGTTACGTGGAGACTGATTCACGGATGGGGTGGATCTGAGCGGAGGACTGTGTAGTAGTGGAACGGGTAGATTAAGTTAATGGTCTTGGGTAAGGTTTTAATGCATTGGGCTTAAGTTACGGGTAAAGGAATGTGCTCGGATAAAAGGCCTGTTAAAATCAATATCATTGCAATTAATTTATTTATTAACAAAAAAGTGCGCTTTACAACCTTTTCTTCTTAGAAAATTTTGTCCTCTAAATTTCTACCAGTAATGAAATAGAGGGTTAGAACATACTTATAAAAGATGAGAATACTTCTCCCTCATCTCATCCTCTCGCTCCCAGGTAGCCTCGCTTGGAGAGTGGTGATGCCAAGCTACCTTGACTAGTGGAATCATTGCGCGCCTCAATCTCTTCTTAATGCGATCTACTATCTCCATTGGCTGCTCTGGCACGGTGAGGCTTGGTCCAACTTGCAGCTCTGAATGATCCACAATGTGGCTCGGGTCCGATATGTAACGCCTCAGCTACGATACGTGGAAGACGTTGAGCACGCCCTCGAGACTAGATGGAAGAGCCACTATGTGTGCTACTTCTCCAATCCTGCTCAGTACCTCAAACAGGTCGATATATCTGGGACTAAGCTTTTCCAGATTGGCAGAATCTGATAGTGCCTCTGGTAGGAGAAATCCTGACAAAGACCTGATCTCTTGCCTCAAACTCCAATGTTTGGCGCTTACAGTCCGCCTAATACTTCTGGCGGTCTTGTACAATCCTCAGTGTCTCTCTGATCATCTTCATATTCTCTGCAGCATCTGTAACTGTCTTTGGTCCCAGCATAAATCGATCTCCAACGTCGTCCCATGCTAGTGGAGTACGACAACGACATCCATACAACATCTCAAATAGTGTCATACGAATATTGGCATGGTAGCTGTTGTTATAAGAAAACTCAACTAGGTGTAGATCTTCCCAATATCCTCCAATATGTAAAACACGATCTCAGCATGTCCTCCAGCGTCTGAATAGTCCTTTCAGACTGTCCGTCGGTCTGTGGGTGGTACGCAGTGCTGAACTTTAGCTGTGTACCCAAGCTTTCTTGCAGCAGCTCTTCCAGTAGTATTGAACCGGGTATCCCAGTCTGATAAATGCTGACTGGAACTCCATGAAGCCGGTATATGTCCCGCATATAGAGAGATGCTAACCTTTCGGTGGATAAACCAACCTTGAAAGGAATAAAATAGGCAGACTTGGTCAGTCTGTCCACAATACCCAGATGGCATCCTTCCCTCCTTGGAATCTAGGTAATCCTTTTAAAAAATTCATGGTGATATGCTCCCATTTTTACTCTAGTATGGAAAGCGGCTGTAGTAATCCTGCTGGCCTCTGACGATCTGCCTTCACCTATTGGCAGATCAAGCACTTGGAGATGAATTCTGCTGCGTCTCGCTTCATTCCAAGCCATTTTACATGTGCCCTCATGTCCATATACATCTTGTTTGCTCCTGGGTGATATAATCCTGTGATTGATGTGCCACCTTCATCAACTCATTCCTTAGTTCGCCAGTCGGCACGCAAAGCCTCGTGCCATGCCTCAAAGCTCCATCGTCAGCTATAGAGAAACCCTCAAGTGTTTCGGTTAACACTCGATCTCTCAGTTTGCATAATGTCTCACCCTGGAACTAAGTCTCCTTGACTCTGCCGATTAGGCTGGACTATACTTGTAGTTGCATCATGGGCGAATCCACTCATGGTATAATTGCTTCTTTTCTTAGCTTCAACATCACTGCTTCTGGTAGCACAATCTCCAGCCCAAGCTTCTCCATGTCTTCTAGCAGATGCTGTCCTTCGTTAGAAATATAGCCACTGGGTACCTGCTAAGCGCATCAGCAACGATATTAGCCTTACCCGGATGTACTGCAAGTTGACATCAAAGTCCTTCATAAGCTCAACCACCGCCTCTGGGCGCATGTTGAGCGATTTCTGAGTAAAGACATACTTGAGACTTTTATGGTCTGTATATATGTCTACCCACTTGCCGTATAGGTAACGCTTCCAGAGCTTCAGGGCGAAGATGACCGCTGCTAGCTCCAGATCATGAGTCGGGTAGTTCTTCTCATGGTTCTGTAACTGCCGAGAAGCATAAGAAATTATCTTCCCATGCTGTTGTAGCACACATCATAATCCTTTGTCGAAAGCGTCACTGTACATGAAGAATCCACCTGATCCTGAGGGTAGTAACATAATTGGTACTGATGTCAATCTTCTCTTCAGTTCTTCAAATGATGACTGACATGCTTCGGTCCAGACGAACTCTTCATTCTTCCTGGTTAGCTTCGTCATAGGCTCAACAATCCTTGCGAAGACCATCACAAACTTCCTGTAATATCCTGCTAAGCCTAAGAAACTTCTGATCTCTGCAACTGAACTAGGGGTTGACCATGACTCCATTGCTGCTATCTTCTTGGGATCTACCGATATGCCTTCTCCTGTGACAACATGGCCAAGAAAATTTATTTTGTCTAAGAAGAACTCGCACTTGGAAAGCTTACCATATAGCTTCTCCTTCCTCAATGTCTCCAAAACTACCTGCAAGTACTTCTCGGGTTCTTCTTGGGTCTTTGAGTAGATCAGAATATCGTCAATAAAGACAACGACAAACTAGTCCAGATACTCATAGAAGACCTTGTTCATGAGATTCATGAACATAGCTGGGGCATTTGTAAGTCCAAAGGACATGACCAAGAACTCATATATCCATACTTGGTGTTGAATGCCATCTTTGGAATATCCTCCTCCCGTACTTTGACCTGGTGATATCCCGACCAGAGGTTAAGCTTTGAGAAAACCTTCGCTCTGTTCAACTGATCGAAGAGATCGTCGATCCTAGACAGAGGATACTTATTCTTGATAGTGATGTTGTTCAATATCTGATAGTTTATGCACATCCGTACGGTTCCGTCCTTCTTAGGCACGAACAAAACAGGTGACCCCAGGGTGAAGCTCCACTTCTGATGAATCCCTAGGCCTTGAGCTCATCAATATGATACTTCATCTCCTTAGCCTCCTTGGGGTTGACTCTGTAGCATCGTTGCGCGATAGAAGAAAAGCCAGGTACTAGATCGATAGTGAACTCCATGTCTCGATCAGTAGGTAATACTGGAAGATTGTCAGGGAAGACATCTAGGAATTCTACTATAAGGGGATAAGGGGGTCCGAAATCTTTTGTGATGGAGGTGTAGGAGACACACCACATGCTCTATGGTGCTTGAGCCACCTCAAACTTAGGTCCTCCAGGTGGACTATAGATGACACAACCCCGATGACAGTCTATCAGGGCGTACTGCCTGCTCAGCCAATCCATTTACAAGACTACATCGTAGTTAGGGAGAGGATAATAGAAGGGGGTACTAGGAAGGTATGACCTGAGATAGTGATAGGACTGGTGTAAATCTCTGTGATTGGGATAGGTCCCCCTCCGGTCATTACTCTATAAATCATCTTACAACATCCCACATCTATGTGATATACAGTAATAAGTTCGATGATATAAAACTATATGAAGCTCCAGAGTCAAATAAAGCTAAAGTCGGGTGCAAATGTAATAAAATGAAACCTGCGATGACATTTCCTTCGGTCTCTAGCTATGCTTCTGGGTCCTCAACGGCCAAGGCAAAAGCTTGCCCGACCCTCTGCTGGTTGTAGCGCTGCTGCTGGGTGGGTAATGGACCTCTCTGTGTCCAGTTTCAGTCCTGAGGAATGAGGTTGGACAGTCCTTCACTTGGTGGGTGGCAGATCCACAAGCAAGGCAGTATCCCAGCTTCTTTCTGCAGATGTCCACAGTGTGACCAGGCCTCTTACAATAGGTACAGTTGGTTGTCTTCTGTTGATGGTACTGGGGCGCCTTGTTGGGTGCTGCTAGCTGCTGATGGTGAGGGTTTGTTGTTGTTGTTGTTGGGCCTCTTGAAGTTGCCCTGATGGTTGCTGCTGGATCTTGGGTGCTCCCTCTTGGACGGGGCAGACGATCTGGCCTCTACATCTTGAGCCACCTTCAACATCTTGTCATAGGTCTTGGCTCCATTGGAAGCAACTAGAGTACGGATCTCCTCTTGCAATCCGTGCCAGAACTTCTTGGCATACTCCACTGGATCTTCCACCAGGCGGGGTATAAATCTGCCAAGCTGGTTGAACTCAGCTGTGTACTCCTCAATGGTATGGTCTCCTTGCTTCAGATCATGGAACTGCCTCCCCATAGCTTCTAGGGCGACTTCCGGGAAGAACTTCCTTTTAAATTGCTTCTTGAAGGAACGCCAGGAGGTTCCTCCAGTCTGGAATCTGGGCTCGTTTATGTACCATATACGGGCCAAATCCCTGAGCTATACATAGAGCTACAACCTCTACCATAAGATTGGCTGGGAGTCGAGCGACGCTGAGAAGTCATTCCATGTCGTCCAGCCATTCATCCGCATAGATAATGCCACATGTTCCTTTGAAAGGGTGCGGATCCAGCTTCTTGAAGATCTCGATGTTTTTAACCTTTTCCTGGATAATAGGCTGCCTGTCAGACTTACATTTCTCCAATGAAACATAAAACTTGACAAAATTGTTCTTATCTTACCTTGGCAGGCCTCTGGTCTGACTGCGCCAAGTCTAGTGATGCCATAGCCACGTTTATGAGCATTATTTATGCCCTCTCTCATAATCAAGGTCTGCTCGCGATTAGCTTCAGCTTGAGCCCATTGGGCCTCTAGAACTCCTCGTAGCAGGCCTATGAGCTCGGCAGGATCCACTGGCACTGGTGGGGCCGTTGGAGGAATCACATCCGTAGGTGGAGGTGTGGTCCTTGGAGGAACCGGTGCTGTTGCATGCACTGTGGAAGTGTAAGCAGCACGGGGAGTCCGTGCAGCATGAGGGCGATCAGTAGCTGCAATGGAGAGGGGTCGAATTATGCCTGAGTTGGGATGTTCTCAGAGGATGAAACCTCTTTGACAGCAGGCCCAGAACGTGTCGTCTTCCCTTCCGCCATCCTCTGAAAGGTTTAGGTACAATCATAAGCAAGGTAACCTATAAAATTATAAGCAAGAACAAATAAATATTATAAATCAATACTATCGGCCATATGTTATGACAGAGTGCAAATAATCTAAAATTGTTTCTAGAGTCTGTTTTCCTAAAGTCATACTTAGACCTGAGTCAGATTACAGGACTACATGCTGGTCTAGACTATGTTGACTAGACCAATTTATAGAACTGGACCTGCATGGACCACCACTGAAAACATGCCACGACCCGATCCCAATATTCTGGGTCCAGCCGAATCATGGCCAGCCTGCATCGTTGTGAGACGGTGGCAGTAAGCTGTGTCAATCAGTAGCAACATAGGAATAATATTCTAAAACGGAATAAAAACTTTATTAAATATTTGAAATGAACTAGAGTTTAAATAAAATAAACATAAACAGAACAAACATCTAGTTGTTACAACTTGTTTATTTATTACAACTTTTAGAAAAGGAAAGAAAGTAAACAGAAGGGTGCAACTAGGACTCTTGGTTCCTCTGTCCAAGTTCACCTAACTCCTCGGAACCCAAGTCGGATTCGTAGTAATAACTATAGGCCAGCTCCTCGTCATCGCAAACACCTAAAATATTGGTCTCCAGACAGGAGGGAAACAAGAACATACAAATCCATTTTCACATCTTATTTAATAATTAAAAGTGAGACAATAAGCCATTTATAACATAAATATATTTTCTAAATAATAAATAAAGAAGCAGTTATGCAATAAAACTCTGGAAAAGAAAATGATACAATCTTGCTAGCAATAGTGTGCAAGCGCGTAACATCCTATGGCCGGCTAGGGTTGGAGGCAGTAATTGTTCTAGTGAACACGGTCCGGGTTCGGCCCAAGTAGGTTTGGCTTCCGCTATCCACAGTGATTCAATAAGGGGCTTTGACCATAGGTGTTAACGCTACTCCCCAACCCTGAGTCAATGATTCAGTCAAGCAGTCAGTATGATCCGAGAGGGATCCCATAGTAGTTCTAATATGCAATGAAAGTAATTATTAATATAAAACACAAGTTTGTGTAAGTATGAACCTGCCTCGGTGTTTCTGGGGCTGTAGGTGACAACTGGAAAGTGTTCGGGCTAAAATCCGAGAGCTGAACCTACATTAATGAGATATAAATTAGTTGCCAATCTACCGTTGCTACAATCCTAATTACCATAATAATGACCCTAACGTCTAGGCCCTAAGTCACTGATAGTTTAAATAGGCATAAAAAATATTTTAGAGAGTCTTTAAGTTAATAATATCATAAAATTATGATTTTTTGTAAACAAAGTAGTAAACTTATTATTTTGTAAATAATACGAGAAATATTATACTTAAATTTATTAGTAGAAAATAAGCGATTTTTCGTAAACTAATATTATAATTAGAATTACTTATAAAAATATTGGAAAATGTCTTGAAATTAAATAGTATTTAATTACATAAACTATACGAAATATTTTAATAGATATTTAAATAAAACGAAAACCGTTTTATTAGCAAAATTATTGAAATCATTTATTTTAGAAATAACTAATATTTTAGAAATATAATTAAAGTGGTAATAGCTATGAATTAAGAAAAATGTTTAAATAATTTATTTGCAACGTGAAATTACTAATTTAATCATAATAGTTACTAATAATAGGTAGAAACCTTAAAAATATTCCTTTGGTAAATAGAATCATTTTTGTTTTTGGAAGATAAATATTATTTGTCCAAAATAGGGAATAATGAATTTTTGCCCTAAAACACTATTTTCTATATTAAAATATATTTTTGATACGAAACTATATTTTTGAAACTAATTTAATAATGAATAATAAACTAATGGAAATAATAATAATATTTAAAATAACGTTATTCCTACGTTATTCGTAATTAACGTTTAGTAAACCATTTAACGTAATTGTTAACTCTAATTAACTTACTAATTAGTATAACAATCTATATAATGTGGTACAAAAACTAATAATAATCTAAATGTCACCATAATTAAGATAGGAACTTCTATTACAATACCTAAGGTCGGAATTAGGAAACTACAACTATCTATCCCGGAATTGACAGAGCTCTATTCTATCAATTCCGGTCGAAACAGAAACATGTTTAGTATTCTGTAAAATACACAGAAAGGTAAAGCTTTATTCCAGAAGGTGCACGCACGTACGCAGGATGGGACGACACACGGGGGCAAGCGCGCATGGGAACGTGCTGGTCACGCGCGGGAAATGTGCTGGACACGCACGGGAGGCCGGGGTCGGCTGCTGTTGCGTGGGGCGCAGCCTGGACGGCGCGGCCGGGCTGTCGGCATCAAGCGCCGAAGTGCGCGCACGAAGGCCGGGAATGGCCGAGCGGCCGGCGGGGGAGCCGCTGGTGCGCGTGGGAAGGCTTTGGACGGCCGCTGACGCGTGAGGGGGTGCGCACGGGGTCCGTGCGGCTGCTGGTCGGTGGCGTGGACGGCCGCACGGGGGGTCGTCGATCGGAGACGCGGTCGGGGAGCGGTCGGGGCATGGTCGAAAATACCTCTGATTGGGGTGTCGGATAGACCGGGGCGGCGCGAGGATCGTCGGGACGGCTTCGGTTTCGGAGTCGGAGGAGTATGGAGGGAGATGGAAGGAGTTTTGTGATGGTTTGGGAGAGGGAATAGTTCTGTGATGGGGAGGAGAAGTTTATGACGGTACTACGTAGGGGGGAAGAGAGGGTTACGTGGGAGGGTGATCTTCGGATGGGGGCGGATCAGAGCAGGGGACTGGGTAGTGGTGGAACGGGTATATTAAGTTAGTGGGCTTGGGTAGGGTTTTAATGCATTGGACTTAAGTTTTGGGTAAAGGAATGGGCTCGGATAAAAGGCCTATATATTAAAATCAATATCATTACAATTAATTTATTTAATTAACAAACAAAAAATGTGGGCTTTACAGTATGTATGAGATTGGTTCTATTGAGGCCGAGCAGTGCCTACGAAGTGTTCTGATCCAGGTGTGAAACTTACGGCAGTGAAAACTACGCCAACCAATCCAAATATAACGAATCATGTACTGTCTAACAAGAACGCCAAATCAGATCAAAACGATATTTTCGGTGACTACGTCATATGGATAAATCCTAACCTTTATAAATTTTCAAAAAAATATAAGATTGGATAAACTATGTTGAACCATTTGCCGAATATATTTTACCCTCACCAAATTCAAGAAGAAATCAGAAGATTATAACTGAAATTACTCATCCTAACCGTAGTGATCTCCCTGAATGGAGATGAGTAACTCCTGGAACATATCTTATGTGGACTTGTTCCTCGAATCTTCCTGTATTGATCTTCTTCTTACAACACACACACGCTCACACACACACATATAGGTTGAAAAATCTATTTTAAATTCTCAAAATAGCCCAGCAACAATTATGCATGTCCGTACGAAACTAAGGGTACTGATTAAAAACATGAACCACGTTCAGTTCGACCGAAACCGAGTTCGACTGGTCGTATACCTATAAGTTCTGTTTGAAATAGCCTAAACTCCGAGCGAATTCTGTTTGACTGAATTCGGACCGAACTCGGTCTGTTGTTCACAGGACTCATCCAAACTGGATTTCCAACCGGTCATGCATTATGAAACCGAGAAAGATTTGATTCTGACTAATTCGAGAAGCGATTAATTGTAGATAGTTGAGCCGTCATTTCTAATGCTGTTATTTTGCCCATTTCCTCTTTGTGAGCCCTTCCTAGTTTTATTGTGGCAGTGGACAAGGAAGTCACTAATTTACTACACGAATGCTGGATGTGGAAGTGTACTTATTAATGAACATTGCTAGAGATCACTAATCAGTTAGACATGCATTCTGATAAACTTTAGACGCAACCTTATGTTGACTGAAGTGTCTATTAATTTGATGCAGATCCATAGAGATTCTTCATTAGAATCCGATCTTCGCCTGCAATGTATTTTTGGAGTCACCCAGAGTGCATGATTATTAAGAGGCTTACTCCTGGAGGCTTAAATTTGAGTGTCAGATACTGCTACAAATTTGAAAGGTAGTTGCATTAAGAATGTAAAATTGGGAACCACAGTCGTTACAAACATAATGATAGGTTTTGAAGGTTTCGGAGTTGCATTAGCAGACTTAAGACTCTTGTGATTAAATAGTTTGTACTAGTATTTTTGAGTTTACATGATCCTCTTAACGTGCCTTAATACCTGCAACAGAAAAGTCCATGAAGTTGTGACAATCTGCAACATTCTTATTCATGTTCAAGCTTAGAGATACTAGTATGTTTTATTCCTATACAAGGTTCATTGTTTCTTAGGCTTCTCTTCTTCTTTTTTCTGCTTTTTGGTACACGTATTTTTTTTTATTTCGATAGAAATTTAGAGTGAAAAATCTATTCTCAAGTTTGTTTAGGTTATAAAAATTATTTTCAGAAATTAGGAATAACCAGATAAATAATTTATCTACAAAATATGAAAATTTTATCCGCTACAAAGAGGTGGGTATAATTTTTTGGCCCTAGCACATTTCTTTTGTTGCTTTTTTTTTGTTTTTTTAGGGCTTTTTTTGTTCTTCTTCATTTTTTTAATTATTTAATCTTTTTTAATTTCTTAAATTTTTTTTCTTCAGTTTTTTATCTTTTCATTTTTTTAAGATTTTTATTTTATTTTCTTTTTTCAAGATTTTTTTTTTGTTGTTGTTTTGTTGTCCTTTGATTTTCTCAGTCTTTTTTTATATCTTTTTTTAGTTTCATTTTTTTTTATCCTTTTTTGTTGTTTGCCCATGAATATTTATATATTTATATAATTTTCTAGAAAATTTAATTACCCAACCACCAGCTAAGAAACTGAACAATAAAATTAGGGACCATACATGTTTATTTGTAGTCCTTATTCATGCATGTAAACACCAGTGTCTAATTTGAAAAAAGTTTGCATTGTTCAGTAAGTCAGAGAACTAATGAACACGGTATAGAGTTCACAGCTCTTGTTTGTTGTCGCCATTCTCTATCATCAGTACCATATATTCATCTACTTTCTTTCTTTTGCAAATTACGATTATCTCAATAAAAAATATAGTTATGGTGTGGTCGTAATTCAACAGATACATGCCTATGCCTATGCCTCTGATACTAACTAAACTTTCTAACCACTGAACCTATTATACTGCTCAATAGGCTAAGGCCTCATGCCACAGGCCTAATGGCCAATGGCTCTCTGCCCGACCTCTCCCAAATCCTGATACTCAAGGCTATAGGCCAAATCATAAACCTGATACCCTCACATTCACTCAACAGAAATACTAACCAACTGCTAACAACAACCCAAAACCAAAATCAACATCTAACAACAACTCGGCACAAAGTATATATATATATATATATATATATATATATATATATATATATATATATATATATATATATATATATATATATATATATATATAAAATATATATATATATACACACACACAAAATGGCTTCTCTTTCCTTTCCTCTTCCCAGGGAGACCCCCTCCCCTTCTTCCCCTTCCCCTGTCCTTCCCACGCCCCCCGGAGTCGTCCGCCGGTCCGGCCGCACGCGCCAGTCCGACCCGCCGCCGACGCGCCTGCTCCTCTTCCTCTCACCCTCCCCCTTCCGTCACCCATATCAGCAGCGCCCAGCGCGGGACGGGCCGCCCACCTCCGGTGGTCACCCCCCTCCGGTGGTCACCCCCCTCTCCGGCCCCCGACCAGAGATTGGTCACCGGAGGAGCTGGCCGTTGTTGGCATCGCCTCGTCGGAGTTTGCATCCAAGCTCCACTGGCCGCCCGGCCATCCTCCTGCTCCCGCGGCCGTGCCCGGGGTAGCCCCCCCTCTCCGTTGGCCACGCCCCTTCGGCGGCCCTTCATCGACATCGTCAGCGGAGCATCCCCGCCGCAGGTCGGCAGCTCCTCTCCAGTGGCCCCGAGCAGCCAGTGGCGTCCTGCAGGCCTCGGGCTCAGCGCTTCCCCGAGTTCCCGCAGTTTTCAAATTCAAATTCAAATTCGAATTTGACACCAGCCTCGTTTCCCCCCCTTCGTGGGATTCGCAGGCAGTAAGGCATGCGCCCACGTCCCCGTTGACAGGGTATGTGCCCCCCTTTTGCTCTCGAGCTATGCGCCCCCTCCAGGCTCTCGTGCCAGTTCTGAGGCCGACCATGCGCCCTCGGCTACTGGTGCTTATGCGCCCTTGGCCCCGGGTGCACATGCGTCCACATCGTCGCCTTCGCATGCGCCCAGCTGTTCGGGCTACTATGCGCCCCCCATGGGGGACCCGGCTTATGCGCCCCCCTTGGCCGGCTCTCGGCCCTCCTCCTCGGATGCCTTCGCCAGCTCGGGTTTCCCCCCTCTTCCCCTGGAGTGAGCATTGCACAAGCTCAGCTACCTTCTGTCCTTAGGGGTGGGACTAACAACTCTGCCTCCCTTGACCTCTCCTCCCTCCCCCCATCCCAGCCAGCAGTATCGCCCCCCGGCTCAGGCAGTTTATCCCGCTAAATCAGTTTCCTTCGCGGACGCGCTTCGGCCCGATCGCGTGGCTAGGTTAGCTCCGCTTCTTGAGGACATCGAGCTCAGGGAAGTCGATAGCCCGACTCCGGCTACTGGCCAGCCAATCCTAATCCCCTTCTCCCCGGACGAGATTTCGTCTCTCGCCAGACGATTCGAGAGAACCTTGGTATTGAAATTCCAAACAGGGTGCCCGAAACTCTCCACTGTCCAAGAGGCTATAGCTGGCTGGGGCATCGTCTCGGCATACCAGGTGGCACCACTGGATCCTAAACACTGTTACCTCCACCTATCCTCCGTAGGAGACTTCACGGCCGTGTGGGCCAAGGGCACCACCACAATCGGTGCTCACAGAGTGAGAATCGTCAAATGGTCGCCAGACTTTGACCCAAGGTCGACTCGACCGTTATATCAGCATGGGTCACCCTCCCCAACCTGCCTTTAGTTTGCTTCGCCACAACGACCCTCAAAAGGGTAGCAAGCTCCTTCGGATCCCTGGTGGCGGTAGCAGAAGAAACCCAAAACCTCTCCAAAGGCAACTTCCCCAAGATATATGTTGAACTGGATCTGTCCTCAGATCCCCCAGAACATATAGACCTCTTTCTTGGGAATAGAACTCACACTCAGGTGCTGGTATATGACAGCAACATCATCTATTGCAAGCATTGTCACCTAAGAGGTCACCTATCCAAGAACTGCCACGAAGCACACCCGGAACTAAGGAACACTACTAAAATCTGCTCAATTGGCGACGTATATTTAGCGACATTAGATTAACGTCGCTAAACTGTGTACATTAGCGATGTTTTATATAAACATCGCTCATAGTCGCTACTAGCGACGACCTAAGCGACGTAACAACGACGTACATTAAGCACATGACCCAGTCATCGCGAAACGTCGCTGGGACGTCGCTAGTAGCGACGCATTTAGCGACGGTAGTTTAAGCATCGCTAAATTCTAATTATATCCCTGCCCCAACGTTTTATTTCCCCCCATTTTCCTCTCTCACTCTCTCTCCTCCCCGGTGCTCTCACTCTCTCCGGCGGCGACTCTCACTCTCTCCGGCGGCGACTCTCACTTTCTCCGATAACTCTCCTCCCTCTCTGGTACGTGACTCTCCCCCTCCCTCTCTCTCTCTCTCGCTCCGTCTGTTTTGGTTGTTGGTGGTTTGGGGGGGTGCGGGTGGCTCGGAGGGAGGTGCAGGGGGGGATGCGGGTGGTTGGGGATGAGTGGGGGTGGCTGGAGGGGTGGGGCAGGGCGGACGAGGGCGGCTGGGGGAGGGGAGCTAGGGTTAGGGTTCGGGTTAGGGTTCATTTCCCATTCGGCGCTCTCACTCTCTCCGGCGCTGTCACTCTCTCCGGCGACTCTCCTCCTCCCTCCAGCGCTCTCACTCTCTCTCCTCCCCCCCTCCGACGCTCTCACTCTCTCAGGCGCTGTCACTCTCTCCGGCGACTCTCCTCCCTCTCCGGTACGTGGTACTCTTCCCCTCCCTCTCTCTCACTCTCTCCGGCGCTCTCACTCTCTCCGGCGCAGGGGGGACGAGGGCGGCTGGGGGAGGGGAGCTAGGAGTAGGGTTCGGGTTAGGGCTAAGGGTGGTGTAGGGGGGGTGGCTTGGCCAGGGGCACCGATAGGGCCGAAAAATCTGATAATTTAGTAATAATTATTTGTTTTCCGACACCGAAAAATGTGATACTACGATTCGAACGTACCGATAGTGCCGATATTTGTAACAAATAGTTTTGTTGGTTGGTTAATTGGTAACATGGTGATCGGGACATATAGTCCCTGCAGCCATTCAAGTCGCGAGGCAGAAACTTTGGTATGACATGGTGATCAGGACATAGTCCCTGCAGCCATTCGACTGGCGAGACAAAAACTATGTAGCCGTAGATAAAGTTGACTATCCTGCGACCCTCATCCCTCGGCAATGATGATACGACAACCTATCACTATATCTTATATAGTAGTAGATGACGTTTTAGTATTACATTATGTGAGTTCATCTTGATTCTGTTACATTCTTCAGATGCTACATACTAGATTCGATAAGAACGTATACTACACCATATGTACAGAACATAAATGATTCACACTAATATATGCTAGAATGAATTTTGGGTTGCGTTCTGAGCCATCCGTTCTCACACTTAAAATACATGAATTAGGACAACCAACCGGAGAGGATACTCTGAGAGATCCATCTGAGTATGACGTATACTCTGAGAGATCGCCTTTACAAGAATGATATCAGTAGTGGGATTGAGTGTTGGAGGAGATATTATTTGAGTGTACGTCCTACTCAGATGGGTCTCTCACCGTTACTATTTTTTTTTCTGACAATATGGTAGATGTGCTCCGTCAACAGATTCTTGCTCTGAGCCAAAACTTTGCCCCGGAGCTCAATTGGACATCCTTCGTGTAGAGCTCGAGCGAGAGGTTCCTGACAGCATGGTGGTCTCCTTTGTCAAAGGATTCTTGCTCATCCCACAACCTTTGTGGGATGAGCACGAATCCTTTGACAAAGGAGACCACCATGCTGTCAGGAACCTTTCACTCGAGCTCTACATGAAGGATGTCCAATTGAGCTCCGGGACAAAGTTTTGGCTCAGAGAAAGAATCTGTTGACGGAGCACATCTACCATGCTGTCAGAAAAATAGTAACGGTGAGAGACCCATCTGAGTAGGACATACACTCTGATAATATCTTCTCCAACACTCAATCCCACTACTGATATTATTCTTGTAAAGGTGATCTCTCAGAGTATACGTCCTACTCAAGGATGTCCACTCGAGCTCTGGGGCAAAGGATTGACTCAGAGCAGATTTCTGGACAGAGATGACGAAGAAGATGGCTGCCAAAGCTTATGTAAGTTTTCTAATTCTTTATACGTATTATATTTTTGTCATTTTGTATTACTGATACTCTGAGTAATACGGAATGGTCCGATATATACCGATACTCTGAGTATCATACCATTCCTATGTGTATCGGTATCGCAATCACAATACTGATAGTTGAGTATCGCATTGATACTTAAGTATCACATCTGATAGTTCTCTCATTTATTTGTCAATTACTGTATTTCAGTTCTGGTTAGTTTTATGTGATTCTCTGATAGTTCTCTCATTCATTTTCAACCGCTTTCCCCTGTGAATATTGATTTTATCAGATGGCACCCATGACCCGAGGAGCGGCACATCGTTTGAGGGAAATAGTGAATGCTGAGGTGGCTCCTCCTACTATTAAGGAGGAAGTGGCACCGGTAGCTAGTGAGACCGGGAGTTCTATTCATCCAGCACCGGTAACTAGTGAGATCGGGAGTTCTATTGATGCAGCACTTGCAAGGGACTACATCCATCCAAACGCCGTCGATCCCACTTTTTCGAGGTGGTTGCGTGATCGTATCACTGAGCGTTTGCGTGAGCTGCGAGGTTCTCATTAGCTATTAGTACTTATTTGTATTGGACTATTTGTATTGTGGGTTGTTTTTGTATTAGACTATTTGTATTGGACTATATATATGAATTAGTATTGTGTCAATCTCTGGATTGTATTGGACTACGACATGGTGATCTGGACATAGTCCCTGCAGCCATTCGACTGGCGAGGCAGAAATTATGTAGCCGTAGATATATAAAGTTGACTGTCCTTCGACCCTCATCCCTCGGCAATGATGATACGACAACCTATCACTATATCTTATATAGTAGTAGATGATGTCTTAGTATTATATTATGTGAGTTCATCTTGATTCTGTTACATTCTTCAGATACTAGATACGATAAGAACATATACTACACCATATGTACAGAATATAATGATCCACACTAATGTATGCTAGAATAAATTTTGGGTTGTGTTCTGTGCCATCCGTTCTCACACTTAAATAGATATGAATTAGTACTGTGAGAGCGTCGGAGAGAGTGAGAGCGCCGGAGGGGGGGAGGAGAGAGAGTGAGAGAGTAAAATAGGGGGAAATAAATTGGTGGGGGAACCCAGGGATTAGATTCTGTATTTTGTATTTTGGATTCTATATTTTGGCTCCAGCTCCAGGACATAGTCCCTGCAGCCATTCGACTGGCGAGGCAGAAACTATGGTATGACATGGTGATCAGGACATAGTCCCTGCAGCCATTCGACTGGCGAGGCAAAAACTATGTAGCCGTAGATAAAGTTGATTGTCCTGCGACCCTCATCCCTTGGCAATGATGATACAATAACCTATCACTATATCTTATATAGTAGTAGATGATGTCTTAGTATTAAATTATGTGAGTTCATCTTGATTCTGTTACATTCTTCAGATACTAGATACGATAAGAACATATACTACACCATATATACAGAACATAATGATCCACACTAATGTATGCTAGAATGAATTTTGGGTTGTGTTTTGAGCCATCCGTTCTCACACTTAAATAGATATGAATTAGTACTATGAGAGCGCCGGAGAGAGTGAGAGCGCCGGAGGAGGGGAGGAGAGAGAGTGAGAGAGTAAAATAGGGGAAAATGAATTGGTGGGGGAACCCAGGGATTAGATTCTGTATTTTGGATTATGTATTTTGGCTCCAGCTCCAGGACATAGTACCTGCAGCCATTCGACTGGCGAGGCAGAAACTATAGTACGACATGGTGATCAGGACATAGTCCATGCAGCCATTCGACTGGCGAGGCAGAAAACTATGTAGCCGTAGATAAAGTTGACTGTCCTGGACCCTCATCCCTCGGCAATGATGATACGACAACCTATCACTATATCTTATATAGTAGTAGATGATGTCTTAGTATTACATTATGTGAGTTCATCTTGATTCTGTTACATTCTTCAGATACTAGATACTAGATTCGATAAGAACGTATACTACACCATATGTATAGAACATAGATGATTCACACTAATGTATGCTAGAATGAATTTTGGATTGTGTTCTGAGCCATCCGTTCTCACACTTAAAACATATAAATTAGAACTGTGTGTCAATCTTTGTTTTTATATTTTCGGCGAACCCAGGGATTAGATTCTGTATTTTGTATTTTTACTTTGTACGTATTTGGGGATATTCAGTTTTTTCGTTGAGGATACTGAGTTTGTACGTATTTGCGGATATTGATTTGGTTGTGTTGAGGATAGTATTTTTTTCTTTATATTTTTTTCTTTATATTGACATTGTTCGTTGCGGATAGTATTTTTTCTTTATATTTTTTGTATATTCTGGAATTTATTGTGCGTACCGGTGTTGAGTGTTCCACCGAGGGGGTCGGCGAACCCAGGGATTGGATTCTGTATTCTGTATTTTGTATTCTGTATTTTGGCTCAGGCTCCAGCTCCAGCTCCGGCATCATTTGCTTTCTGGAACCTATTTTTTTATATATTTTTTAATTTAGCGACATTTTTAACGACGTTAGTATTCGTCGCTACATATTAGCGACGCCAGAAAATGTCGCTAAAAGCGTCGCTAAATTCTGATGTGGAAACACGTGGCACCAAATCTGATGTCAGCTCGTCGTCGCCAAAACGTCGCAAATCTGTCGCTAAATGGCGACCACGCTATAACGTCGCCTATTACGTCACTGATTAGCGTCAAATAACAAACGTCGCAAATAACGCCGCTAATTAGCGACGTCATTGACGTCGCGAAATAGCGTCGCCCTAGCGACGTTTTGTGACGTTTTCTCGTTTAGCGACACATTTTTTTCGTCGTTCCTGAAACGTCGCCATAAACGTCGCTAAATTGATTTAGCGACGTTTTCGCTGAGATTAGCGACGTATTTAGACGTCGCTAATTTGATAAATTTTTGTAGTGGAAGCGTGTCGCACGCAAGGACACGTCCAGCAAACAAATGCCCGCCCAACCTTCAGTGCAATCCATTCCACCGACTACCCCCCGGCACCAGTCAGCTGGATCGGAGGCCCCCACCCCCCGGCATTCCCCCTCATCAGCACCAGCCAGCTGGCTCGGAGGCTACCCCCTCCCAGGCATTCCCCCCTTAATTCCCAGGAAATAGTGCCCTACCTCTCTCAACTTCCTCGGGTGATAGCGACCCCCGCGCCAGAGGACATCCAACTCCACAATTATTTCAGCATTATTGCCCTTACAGAGGATACTCTCGCAGGAGAAGATGTCCAAACCTCTGACAACGTCTCAGCAGCGGCGACTTTGGAGAGGTTGGAAAATGAGGAGCACGAGTCACCTCTCCTGGATCCATCGGTTTCGCAATGTCCTCTACCCCCAGAGAACATCCTCGCCATACTAGGAGCTGACACATCTCACAGAATTCTACTTGCTTCGGAACCAGGATTCTTTGATCCCTCAAACCCCCTCAGTGCACTGAGAGAAATCGAGAAAGAGGCAAATTTAACCGGGTACGAATCAGAACGGAACCCGCACGATCAGAAAGAGTACTCGCCAGACAATTTTATAGATTCTCATAAAGGAGCGAGAAAACACAACAACAAGAAGAAAAAATAGGACAAAAAATACACAGCCATGACTACTAGATCAGCTGCAAAGCAACACAACCCCCCTTCCCCCTCCCAATGCTTAACATACTTACGTGGAATGTCCGTAGGCTCGCCAACAAACCCACCAGTAACAGAATCACCAGCCTCAAGAAAATCCACCGCATCGACATTCTTATCATCATAGAACCGAAAATTCTAATAAAGAAACTCAAAGCTCTCCAGCTATCGCTCGAATTTCCGGCAGCGGTAGATGGGTGCAACGACATCTGGATCCTCTTCGGCAACGACATCAATTTTGGCACCATTCACGGCTCCAGGCAAGCGCTCACTTGCTGGATAGAGCACCTGACGCTCCAGAACAGATCCCTCATTTCTGCAGTTCACGGCAGCTGTGACCTTATCGAGAGAAAAGCTCTCTGGGCCACTCTGACGGACACTGGTCACCTTCACGACAATCTCCCATGGTTGTGCGTCGGAGACTTCAACACTATTTCTTCTAGAGAGGAAAAATTTGGGGGTAGGCCCCCTCGCGAGACAGCCATGGATGACTTCAACAACTTCATCTTCAATGCCCATATGACCTCTCTTCCGTACATAGGCAACGAGTTCACTTGGTGCAACATGCAGGAGGGGGTTAGGCGACAGTACTCTCGTCTTGACAGAGCTCTGGTGAACAACAGCTGGTTAGACACAGGCCTCATCTCCAACTTATCCTACCTTAACACCACGAAATTGGACCATGCTCCCCTTCTCATTGAGATTAGCAGCAATCCTAATCCAATCAAGAAGGCGTTCCAATTCCAGGACTTCTGGAGCCCCCATCATCAATTCCAGAACATCGTTGCGTCAGCTTGGGACTCTGCCTCCCATCCCGACCTCCTATTTTGTATAGCAGCAAAACTCAAAGCCACCAAAAGAGTGCTGGCACAATGGAGCAAGAATGCTTTCGGCAACATTTTCCAGGAAATCAAGAAGGCGGAAGACGACGTGGTCAGAGCTGAGGCTCTGTTCGCGTCGAACAGATCGCAGGAGCATCGCGCCGCGCTTAACCTAACCAGGGCTATCCTCAAATCCAGACTCAAGGTTGAAATAGAATTCTGGAAACAGAAAGCCAGGCTGGCTTGGGACGCAAAGGGAGACAGAAACTTAGCTTTCTTCCACACCTGCATCAAAGGTCAGAGACAAAAACTGAATCTGTATCAAATCACTGATGAAGATGAACAAATCCTGAAACGTCAAAGGAACATCCAGGAAGCAGCCGCTAACTACTACACCAGATTATTCACTGAAGACCCTATCCTAAAAGACGAAGACCTCCTGTCCAAGATTCCTCCTATGATTAGCGAGAGAGAGAGAATGAGCTGCTTCAGGCCAACCCTACCACAGCAGAAGTCAAAACGGCGGTTTGGGCCCTGAACGAACACACTGCCCCAGGCCCCGATGGTTTCTCTGGGATTTTTTCCGTACCTGCTGAGATATCATCGCCGCAGATTTTCTCGATGCGGCCGTTGCCTTTTTTCAGGGAGCCAGATATCCCAAATCCATCTCGTGTGCCAACCTCATTCTCATCCTCAAAAAAGACAGCCTAGAGACTTTCAAAGATTTTTGCCCCATCAGCCTTTGCACCTTCGCCAACAACATGTCAACCATCCTTCCCAAGATCATATTTGAAGAGCAAAGCGGCTTCGTCTAAGGGTGCAACATCACAGACAACATTCTCCTAGCTCAAGAGATGATCACGTGCATGAAATTGCCGTCCAGGGGAGGCAATGTGGCCATCAAGCTGGACATGGAGAAAGCTTATGATCGTCTGGATTGTCAATTCCTCATTTGGGTGCTCAAGGCCTTCGGTTTCGCTGAACCGTGGATTGACATCATATTCAGATCCATCAATAATTCTTGGTTCTCAACCATCATTAACGGGCAAGTGACAGGTTTCTTCAAATCCAGCCGGGGAGTCAGGCAGGGGGACCCTCTTTCAACCACCATCTTCATCATTGCGGCAGAGGCCCTCAGCAGAAACCTGAACAGCCTGGCAAACACCCCCAGGTTCCATCATTTCCACACCACCATTGGTTGTCCCCTGATCACGCACTTGGCCTATGCGGATGACATCCTAATCTTCTCGGCTGGAGGCATCGGCACGGTCGAAGCTGTTCACAACATGATTGGCAAATAAACCAGATGCTCGGGACAACGCGTTAATCCCAACAAAAGCGTCATATACACCCATCATAAAGCTGATAGAAACCAGTCTGAGACCCTCACTAATCTCACATCTTTTGCCACCGCTTATCCTCCCTTCACTTACCTCGGATGACCACTGGTTTACGGCAGATCTAATGCAGGTATTTTTGAAGGTCTGGTTAGGAAGGTCAGAACCAAAATTGAAGGATGGCACAACGCTACTCTCTTCCAGGGAGGGAAGATGATTCTGATCAAGCATGTGCTTTCTTCCATCCCGATCTACACCATGGCTGTTTGCTCCCCCCCCCGAAGAAGGTTTTAACATCCATTGATTCTCTCTTCTCCAAGTTCTTTTGGGGCCACAGTGACGGCAAAGACAAACATCACTGGGCCAGCTGGGATACCATGGCCAAACCTACCAGAAATGGTGGGCTGGGTTTCAACAGATTACCCAACATAGTGGCGGCCAGCTCAACGAAGTTATGGTGGAAGGTTCGTACGGAGAATTCGATCTGGACTCGTTTCATGAAAGCCAGATATTTCCATAACTCTGACCCTATAACCGTGATCACCAACAGCAGAGCATCGATGAATTAGCGTCATATTCTACTCGGATGCTACATTACGGAACCTTTGATGGTCCCCGCTAATGGCACCTTCTGGTGGTCCCCGATGCCTGGTGGCGATTTCACTCTTGCTTCGGCTAGGAACATGGTTCGCAGAGTAGGCGAGACTCCCCTTTTACCGCCCCTTACTGGTAGTTTTGCATCCCTAACAAATGGTCGATCCTCATTTGGAGAGCACAAAGAAAAAAGCTTCCAAATGATGACTCCCTCACTTTACTAGGTTTCAACCTAGCATCAAAATGTCACTGTTGTTCCTCTCCAAACATGGAATCAGCAGACCACGTCTTGCTCTCTGGGGATCTAGCCTATCTGGCCTAGTCGAACCTCTCCAGCAGATGTCACATGCACCCCCACGTCGGGGGCTTCAACGATCTCCTCGCTGACTGGAGCATTTCTCACGGGCACCAGATCATCGCCGCCGCCAGCATTTGGATATTATGGAAGAATAGAAACAAGTACAGATATGAAGGGTGCCAACTCAGAGCCCCTCAGCTCTTTCGAGAGGTTCTGAGACAAATCAGCAAAGTCGGCGCTCGCTGCTCTCACTCCTCGACCAGGTTCTGGGAGAAGCTGCGTTAACCAAACCCCTGGCGCGGATCGGTCTAAATCTTTTTATTTTTGTTAGCGCGAGTCGCGCTCTTTTGTATAGGCTTCGGCATTTTGTGCCTGATACTTATATATAATTTTGCTTTCTAATATATATATATATATATATATATATATATATATATATATATACCAAAATATATACCAATATATATATATATATATACCATGTAACTAAAATGGAAAGGGGGTGTCCAAGTGTCTATCCAGCGTCCTACGAACGTGTCCTAACACCGTCAAACAAGTATCAGACAAGTAAGTGAAAACTTGTGCACAGGGGGTCTCGTACGTGTGTGTCGGATGGGATTGGACACGATTGTGTCCAATCAAGTGTCATGCAGGTGTACTAATAGGTAGACTAGGTCTAACGGTGTGTGTCAGTGTCACTGATTAGTATCTAAGTGATGTCGTGTCTAAGATACGAACTCGTATCTGTGAGAGTTTCACAGTATGAGTGTAACAGTACAAAATCCATGCGAGCTCGATTTCTCTCAAAATATGAAACCAATCATATGAAACTTTGTGGGTGGCCTGACAGTCATGGCCCCATCGTGTCCACCATATTTGGTGTGTCAAAGTATCATGTACAGTAAGAAATGGGGCTCGAGTAGCAGGACAGTGTACCGCACTGTCGTGTCGTGTCCCCATGTCCAAAACACATCAAAATTGACTCAAAGTTTTAGAAATGAAATCTACATATAATTAGCTTCATAAATTTTTAATTGTTTTGAAAACCAAGAATAAAAAGTCGTATGAGGTATTTCACCAAACACTTTACACTACACTCCGATACGGCTCCGATACACATACCAAATGGATTCAAATTTGAACCAAACTTCGCCTAGGGCTAGGAGGACCCTAAATAAATGCATCTATGGAAAGAAATTAGAAAATTAATAGGTTTAGAGGCCATTGCCTATTGAGAGTTGGAATCTCAATGTAAATGCACTTGAGAGCCAAATCCCTCTACTTCCAATGGTCAACTTGCTCCAAATCCTTGCTAGCTATCCACTAATGACCTCTTCTACAGTAGGGGAGTGTGTTGCAATTGATTGGACTCAATTTGGAGTTAATTTGGAGAAAGGGGGTGAATTTGGGGAAGAACACTAAATTAGGATTTTGCTTTGTAATGAAAAGAGGCAAGGGGGCTAACATGATGTTTATATAGGCAAGGGGACCAATGTTGGCTGCCAAGGGGTTTCTCTAGGGTTAGGATTTGGTCCCATGTAGGTTTAAGGCATTCTCAAGTGTAATTTTAGCCTTTCTAGCAAAGGCCCAAAGCAAATTAGGATTTGAAGCTAAAATATCTAACTTAGACTAATATCTAGATATTACTAACCTTGTCATCTAGTTGGAAGCTACTAATCAAATATCTAGGCTCATGGTTAACATCTAGATTAGGGAAATTCTAGGTTAAGGCCTAACATATCAATTAGCACAATATTAATTAATCAAAGTTCAAATAATAATAAATCACAAATGACCAAAATACCCTTAGCCTAAAAAATGGTCATTAGCTAATCTAATCAAATTGGTTAGGTGTAACAACCACTTTTCTAAAACAAGGGTAATTTTGAACTTTTATAAAATTAATCATGATTATATTTAATTGGTGAATTTTTGATTATTTAAATATTATTTAATTTGGTGAATTGTGATTTTGGTATTTTACTAGTGAAACCCTAGAATTGTTAAGCCTAGAGACTAACCATGACCATGAGGACCTAACCATGTGATTACATTAGTCAAATTCTACTTTTTAGGCTAAGGATATTTTGGTCATTTGTGATTTATTATGATTATTGAATTTTAGTTAATTAAGATTGTGCTAATTGATGTGTTAGAGACTAACCTAAAATTGCCCTAACCTAGATGTTAACTATGAGCCTAGATATTAGATTAGAAGCTTCCATCATATGACAAGGTTCGAAATATCTAGATATTTAGTCTAAGTTTAGATATTTGCTAGAAACCTAATTTCTACTTGGGCCTTTAATAGAAGGGGCTTGATTTCAACTTGAGAAGGCCTTTAATATCAACTAGAACCTAACCCTAACCCTAAAATAAACCCTAGACAGCCAAGAGGCAGCCTCCTATAAGAACACCTCTTCATTCATTCTTGCCTCCTTTTTATATCCTCCTAAAAACCCTAATTTGTGTTCTTCCCCAAATCATCCCATTTTCTCAAATTGACACCAAATTGAGCCTAGTATTTTGTATTACAGTCCTCTATAGTAGAGGAGACCATTGGTGGATAGCTAGCAAGGATTTTGAAGCTTTTGACCATTGCAAGTTGGAAGAAGGATCTCATTCTTGGATTTTTTTCATTGAGACCTAACTCTCAATAGGTAATGGCCTCTAAACCATTTAAATTTCTGATTTCTTTCCATAGATGCATTCATTTAGGGTTTCCCTAACTGTTGACCAAGTTTGGTTTGATTTCGAATCCATTAGGTATGCGTATCACATGAGTAACTGTGTGCTACGTAAAGTGTTTGGTGAAATATCACAAAGAAATTGATTTCTGAAAATTCTAAAACTAATTTCATAAATTTGTAGATCTATATGTTTGTAATGACTTTTGTGAAGACTGAAGTTGTTTTGACACGTTCTTCGTGTCCAAAATGGACACGGGGACACAACACGACCCCTGTGCCCTGTCCCCTGCTGCTCGAGTCCATTTCCTGACACGACACGACACGGTTTGACACCAAATTTGGTGGGTAAATGAGACACATGTCTGACACTGCACTGACCAAATTTGGTTGGGTTTCATCGAGTGGCTAGTGGGAAATCTCACTCGCACTGGGTTTTCGAACACGCACACACGCGCACAGACACGCACTGACATGACCTAGACATGAATCAGGGTGATTAAACCCTAGCCCTAGACTCCCTCTATATGTGTACACGAGCATTTGGTGTCTCGTGCACTGTGTCGAGTCCAAATGGACTAGACATGGACGCACGAGGACTAATTCTCACTGTTTTTTTTATACTCTCTTTATTTCGAGTTTTTCACCTCTGTGTCCATCTCTTGGACACGATTGAGTTCACTAGGACACGTGGGGTTAGTCCCCACCTCTGCACACGTAATTCCTACTTCAATTTTGAGTTGGTTTCATGAATTGGGTTTTGGTTTGATGTTTCATATATTATACTAATTTTTCAGTTTTTTTGGGGATATTTTTGAGATTGGGATTGATTTGTTTTTTTCTTTCTAAGATTTGATTTCATGTTGATGTTGTGATACTATTCCAGGTTAGTGATGTTGAGCTGTTGAATTTTTAAATGTGAAATGAAGTTGAAAGGAGAGATGGCTTGGTTGATTGATTTCCAAATTTGTAATGGCTTGAGTTTGAGTATTTTAGTCTCAGTTTTTTTGAAGTTGTTCCTAATCCCGGGTATTGTTTGAACTGTGGATCCTCAGTATTCTGTATTTTCCTGAGATTGGTTTGATGGATTTGTGTTCAGTCCCTATTCTACATACCTATACTTATATATATATATATATATATATATAAATATATATATATATATATATATATTAAGAAACCCCTCATTTTATTAATCAAGGCTCAAAATGCCGAAACCAGGCCACGTATACAAGGCGCAAAAGGAGAATCCTATACAAGTATACCACAAAAGGAACTAAGAGGGGGGAGGACACTCGACCCCCCAAAGCTAGGGTAGGATCGAGGACCAGAATGCTTTCGGACTGTGGGAGCACAGGGTGCTCCGTTTACGACATTGCCGGTAGACTTCCTTAATGAGCTGGTCAGCAGAGTATTGGTGACCCTCGTATCTCGTTTTGTTGCGATTCTTCCAAATCGCCCACGTAGCGGCCGCTGCAACGATCTGGTGTCCGTGGGAGGCCGAACCCCAATTGTCCGCTAGATCGTGGAAGCGACCACCACCTGGATATATATATATATATATATATATATATATATATATATATATATATATATATATATATATATATATATATATATATATATATATAGACGTGGAAGCGACCACCACCTGGATATATATATATATAAAAAAAATATATATATATATATATGTATTTTTTTATATTAAATATATATATATATATATATATATATATATATATATATATTTTATATATATATATATATATATATATATATATATATATATATATATATTTAATATAAAAAAAAATAAAAAAAATAAAAAAAAATATATATATATATTTAATATATATATATATATATATATATATATATATATATATATATATAAATATATATATATATATATATATATATATATATATATATATATATATATATATATATATATATATATATATATATATATTGTATGTGGTTGCCTATATATTATATATGTATGTTTGTGTTAGGTAATATAGGTTGAATTTTTGAACAGTTAACTCTGTTTTGTGTTTCCCTGAGAGGTGGTTGAGAGTGGACTGTGTTCACAGTCCATAGTCCCTAGCGATCCCTCAAACTCATATTGTCTGGACCTATTGGACTCACACATGGATTACACTTGACTATATCATACTGTCTGGACTTATATCATCATTACTCTAGTTCAGCTAGTTTTACTTTATAGTCTTCATTGCCATGTTTTTTCTGTTTTTCTCAGCTTTACTTCCCTTGTTCTAACTGTTGTTCTATTTTTGTTAACTATCTAAACTTCCATGTTCATCAATATAACTATCTATAACTGTTTTATAGTCTTTGTCATTTACTTGGGATTTTTAGATGAGTTGTGCTCGTTCCCGTCCTGACTGGACCTGTTGAAAATATTACATATGTTTGTCCCGAGGACACTTGCTCTACATGCTATGGACCCGGTGAGGGATTAGCTACTTTGGACCCCGACATTCAGGAGTGATCGAAGATTAGTTTAGTAGACTTGCATTAGACTTTCATATTGAACTTGTGTTGTAATAACTTAAGACACTTGTCCTGTTTTGAGATTGTTTGATATATTATTATTTTAGTAGTTTATTTCAGTTGTTGTTGTTTGAGTTTAGTTTAGTTTTCGATTATGTGTTATCTTATCGTGCTTAGACTGTGATTGAGTTATATCATATCTTATACTTGTCCACCGTTCGGAGTTGAGATCTATGATAGGTACGTTATATATATTGCGTGAGTTGTTTAGTTAGCGACCTAGAACAGTGTTCTACTGCCGATTCTGCAATATAGGCTGGGCGATGTTACGTACTTGTACCCTTATACCGGGTGCGGGTCGTGACACATTTTTATTGGTGGCCTGTACAGGTCGAGAGTCGCATAAGTACGATATCGTGGTAGTATGACGACTTAGTTGTACTGCTGCGAGCCTGCGATAGGAATTAAGGAATAGGCTTCAACGGAAAGGTGAATTTTTTTGATCTAATTTCTACAATCTATACGTTCTTGCTCATAATTGCTTTCCTTTGAAATAAACTTTCCTCCTTTGATTATATTGATTCCTGCTCAGTATTATTTTCTTGTTTGATCTGTCTTCATGATGGTGGAGACACGGTCACATCGTTCCGGACCAGGAGATACTACTGAGAGGTTTACCACCTCTCGTTCGGTTCAGCCTATAGTTGGGACAACAACACTCCTTATGTCTACTCACGTAGGAGTATCTGCTACTTTCGGGGGTTCTCTTCCACTTGTTCCGAGGTTTTCCCCAGTCATTCCTAATGATCTTCAGCAGCAGCCACCCTCGGGATATGTGGACGCAACTCAGCTTTTTGACTACTTCCAGCGGATGATAGACGCGCAGCAGCGCCAGGCAACAGACATGAGACAGGGCATAGGCGATGCCCATCAGCTTGCCATGACAGTGGTAGAGAGAGTGGCTACTCAGTTGCAGGGATGCCAGCAGTATCAGCCGAGGACTCTGGGTATTCAGGACTTTCAGAAGACGAGACCGATAGACTTCAAGGGTAATAAGGGTATCCTATATGCCGACGACTGGATCGAGCACATCGAGGAGATTTTTCGTATTTTTATGATACCAGCGGGACTTCAGATAGAGGTGACAGACAGTCAGATGCAGGACCTCGCCCGTACTTAGTTTCATACCGACCCCAGATTTGGTACAGAGGGCCAGGCTTGGGAGGCTTTTAAGAATTTTTTAAAGGGAAATTCTTTCCAGCCACAGCACTTGGAGCGTTAGAGACGCAGTTTGAGAGTCTGGTCTAGGGAGCCAGATAGTAGAGGAGTATACTGGAGAGTTCTGCCATCTGGGCAGATTTGTAAAGGGACTGAGCGAGGCCGCGAAGGCGAGGAGGTTCTGGAAGGGTTTGGTCAAGGAAGTCAAGTCCTTGACCAAGACCGACAGAGACGCCACCTTTGAGCAGATTCTGGTAGGGGTCGTGGTGGTAGAGGATGACTTGGAGCTTAAGTCCAAGAGGGGCCGAGATGTTTTAAGAGAGGCCAGTAGGAGCACAAAGCGTCCCTGTGTGCAGAGGGTAGCACAACAGCCACAACATATGCAGGCACCAGTTAGAGTTCAGCAGGCACAACATCAGCCTAGAGGACAGGACCGCATGGTGCATATTTGTGGCTACTACAGGAAGACGGGGCACATTTAGGATTCTTGTAGGAGGAGGATAAAGGTTTGTCTATTCTGTGGGTCTGATGCTCACCGGATGATAGATTGTCCCACTGCACCTCCTTATAAGGGAGTTAGGCCACCTGTGGCGCAACACCATGCCCAGCACCAGAGGGGCAGAGCTTTTGTGCTGGCGGTCGAGAAGACCGACGCTGCAGGTGATGGGTTAGCATGTTTGTCTTTTCCGTTCTTTTTCTCCATCTTTTTGTGTGTTTTCCTTTGTACCTGTCAGGATATATTTTTGTGCTGTGCTAGATAGTGTAGTGACCCTGTTCGAGATTATGAAATTACGACCAGTAGGACCATGTTTGCATGGTATTAGATATAAAAAATTGACCTTGATTGTTGGGGGTTTAACTTAGAAGGAGTACGACTATCTTAATTTCGAGGACAAAATTTTTCTAAGGAGGGTAGTCTTGTAATAACCACTTTTCTAAAACAAGGGTAATTTTATACTTTTATAAAATTATCATGATTATATTTAATTTGGTGAATTTTTGATTATTTAAATATTATTTAATTTGGTGCATTGTGATTTTGGTGTTTTACTAGTGAAACCCTAGAATTGTTAAGCCTAGAGTCTAACCATGACCATGGGGACCTAACCATGTGATTAGTTTAGTTAAATTCTACTTTTTAGGCTAAGGGTATTTTGGTCATTTGTGATTTGTTATGATTATTGAATTTTGGTTAATTAAGATTGTGCTAATTGATGTGTTAGAGACTAACCTAGAATTTCCCTAACCTAGATGTTAACCATGAGCCTAGATATTAGATTAGAAGCTTCCATCACATGACAAGGTTAGGAATATCTAGATATCTAGTCAAAGTTTAGATATTTGCTAGAAACCTAAAATCTACTTGGGCCTTTAATAGAAGGGGCTTGATTTCAACTTGAGAAGGCCTTTAAAATCTAACCCTAACCCTAAAATAAACCTTAGACAGCCAAGAGGCAACCCCCCTTTATAAGAACACCTCTTCATTCATTTTTGCCTCCTTTTCATAGCCTCCTAAAAACCCTAATTTGTGTTCTTCCCCAAATTACCCCATTTTCTCAAATTGACTCCAAATTGAGCCTAGTCTTTTGTATTGCACTCTCCTATAGTAGAGGAGACCATTGGTGGATAGCTAGCAAGGATTTGGAAGCTTTTGACCGTTGCAAGTTGGAAGAATGATCTCATTCTTGGATTTTTTATTGAGATCTAACTCTCAATAGGTAATGACCTCTAGACCCCTTAAATTCCTAATTTCTTTTCATAGATGCATTCACTTAGGGTTCCCCTAGCTGTTGACCAAGTTTGGTTCGATTTTGAATCCGTTAGGTATGCGTATCGCATGAGTATCGGCGTGCTATGTAAAGTGTTTGGTGAAATGTCACAAAAAAATTGATTTATGCAAATTCCAAAACTAATTTCATAAATTTGTAGATCTATATGTTTGTAATGACTTTTGTGAAGACTGAACTTGTTTTGACACGTTCTTCGTGTCCAAAATGGACACGGGGATACAATACGACCCCTATGCCCTGTCCCCTGCTGATCGAGTCCATTTTCTGACACGACACGAGACGATTTGACACCAAATTTGGTGGGTGTGTGGGACACATGTCTGACACTGCACTGACCAAATTTGGTTGGGTTTCATCGAGTGGTTAGTGAGAAAACACACTCATATTGGGTTTTCGAACACGCACACACGCGCACAAACACGCACTGACACGGGGTTCGTGTCACACACTGACACACACTGCCACAACCTAGACACGAATTAAGGTGATTAAAGCCTATCCCTAGACCCCCTCTATATGTGTACACGAACACATGGTGTCTCGTACACTATGTCGAGTCCAAATGGACTCGACATGGCCGCACGAGGACTAATTCTTACTATTTTTCTGATACTCTCTTATTTCGATTTTGACACCTCTGTTTCCATCTCTTGGACACGATTGAGTTCAGTGGGACACGTGGGGTTAGTCCCCACCTCTGTACACGTAATTCCTACTTCGATTTCGAATTAGTTTCATGAATTGGGTTTTGGTTTGATGTTTCATATATTACATTGATTTTCTAGTTTTTGGGATATTTTTTAGATTGGGATTGATTTTTTTCTTTTGAGATTTGATTTCATGTTGATGTTGTGACACTATTCTAGGTTAGTGATGTTGAGTTGTTGGGTTTTCAAATGAGAAATTAAGTCGAAAGGAGAGATGGCTTGGTTGATTGATTTCCAAATTTGTAATGGCTTGAGTTTGAGTAATTTAGTCCCAGTTTTTTTGAAGTTTTTCCTAATCCTAGGTATTGTTTGAACTGTGGATCCTCAGTATTCTGTATTTTCCTGAGATTGGTTTGATGGATTTGTGTTCAGTCCCTGTTCTACATACCTATACTGTCACGACCCGCACCCGGATATACGGGTACGAATACGTGGGCCACGCCCAGCCTACGCCGCGGTATCGGCGGTAGAACGCTGTCAAGTATACTATACTAACTACAACATCTAAAGATCCATAACTAGAAATGTACTCATGTCACATCACGAAAACTAAGGAAGATAAGACAAGAAATAATAACGATATCACTAGAACAACTATAATCTACAAGGATCATAAGACAGGAAAATAAAGAATGAACAACAAAACTAACTAAGGATAACTACCAGGCAACTCACATAGTTGAATAGTGAGATCCACCTCAGCTAGCAACATCATGAAGTCCAATACTGAGGGCACAACTACTAAAATTTTGTCAACATATCCAGTCAGGATGGATCGAGCACAAATCTCAAATAACAGTTCTAATTAGACGATATTGAACATGTAGCAGTAGATAGAGAGAATATACAAGAAATCATGAAATGTACATGTGAGTATCATGGCAAGGTAAGCTGTAAATCTAGAGCTAGAACAAGGCAAGTAAAACTGATCATGGCATGTACAAGAATCAAGAAACATCTATCCGAGTGTGTGAGTACTAGCTACAACATGTGGCCGGCTTGTGTTGCACAAGGTCATGATCTAGCCAACCATACGTGTGGTGTATGATTGACATTCACAAGGTTCACAAGATATACAAGGCGGGTATTGACCACACATCTACACTAATACTCCCCGTCCCCGACCAGTATAGTGGATCCAACCATGACACATCATGACACGTGATTCCCTGAGAGGGTAGCTAGCCTTCGCAGGAATCGTGTCTATACAATGCACAAGGAGCAAGAAAGACTTGCACAAGATATACCAAGGAGAGCGAGGAACAATATCTCATGACAGGATCCAGGGAAATACCAATCCGTGTGAACAATGTGTCAAGAGAACAAGAGTATCTACACTAAATACAAGAAACATAAACGATATCATAAAACAGAAATATTATCAGAGAATGTACTCGCATGTGATCTGGTGGAATATGTCAACTGGTCCAAGAACAGTGCCTCGAGGACCTATAGGTGGAAATACTGTATCAACATAAGGGTTTGGAAGTAAAATCAAGTCACACTAAGTCAAACTAGGTCAAGACAAGTCAAAGCAAATCAAACTAGGTCAATCTAAGTCAATGGTCGACTTACAGTTGACTTTTGGTCAACTGGTCAACTCTGGTCAACCCTAGGTCAACTCTAGGTCAAACTTGACTAACGTTGACTAACAGTTGACTTTGGGTCAACTGGTCAACTCTGGTTCAGTTCTAGTCAATTGTAGGCTACGGTTGACTTCCGGTTGACTTTGGTCAAAATAGTCAACTGTGGTCAACCAGGGTCAAAACTAGTCTAACCTAGGTCAAATGTTGACTCTACTTTGACGTTCAGTCAAAGTAGTCAACCATGGTCAAACTGGGTTAAAGCTAGCCTCTACAACCATCTACAGGGTCAACACATGCAATTTCAGTGGTTGTGAAATCACTGGAATCGATGGATCTCAAATACCACAAAAGGAGAAAGATTATAATGATAGGGTGAAAACCTACAGATATTGTCGAATGAAGAAACTAACATCACCAACGTGTCCAGAATGGTCAAATCAGCTAGAATAGCCTGTCCAAAAGTCCAATTTGGACCCAGGGGCAAAACGATAATTTCGGACCAAAATGATGTCCACCGTTGGACACACTTTGCACCGAAAAACGTGCCAAAATAAAAGTGCACAAAACATAACAAATTATATGTCCACGAATCCAGAATGACGATGCGAACCCAACGGTATATCCAGAATTGGATTCCGTTGACCCGATCTCAAATTGGTCCGTTGACCGGGACATTAAAATCCGATTTGCACGGAAAAGCGTGTCAGAGCCAATGTCTTCAAAACTCAGCAAATTATATGTCAACGAGTCCAGAATGACGATACGAACTCAACGGTATATCCGGAATTGGATTCTGATGAGCCGAACTCAAAATGACCCGTTGACCCGGATATTGGTATCCGACTTGCACCGAAATGCGTGCCGGAACCAATGTCCACTAAAACCTAGCAAATTATATGTCAACGAGTCCAGAATGACGATACGAACTCAACGGTATATCCGGAATTGGATTCCGATGAGCCGATCTCAAATTGACCCGTTGACTCAGAAAGTGGGACCCGCTTTGCATCGAAATGCGTGCCAGGGCCCACGTTCTCCAAATCAAGCAAACTTTATATGTAAACAGGCCAGAACGACTCCACGAGTCTACTGGTGGTGTCAGAAATTGAATCCGGAGTCCCGGGTTCAAAAATGGAATTTTACAAGTGCAACACTAAGAATTCGAACGGCCAACTTTGGCGTCGAATGACCGACCTAACAAGCTCAAACTGAAATGAAATCTAAAGGAGGAAGGAAGAGGTTTATACCAGCTGTGCACCAGAACTGGTAGCGCACAAAATGGAGCTGCGACGACGAAGATACGAACCCGCGAAGTTGGCGTCACAAAACTGTCCAAAAACAGTACAAATTAAAACGTCAACTTGGTGGCCGGTTTTGATGTATCAAACGACGAAATTAACGGTGAAATTTGACAGAGGTGAAGAGGGATATACGAGATTGAGACGGAGTAAGGAGTTCGCCGATCCAACGGTCGGATCTCCCAAAAATGCGTGCGAAATCGCTGTCCAAAATGTATCGCGCACGTCGACGGAATCCTGGGAAAAATAACGCGAATCGCCTCGACGGCGCGTTCCCGGGGAC